>JAUMHG010000055.1:20224833-20234856 GCA_032359395.1 Enteromius anoplus
TGAGTTAAATATATGAGTGTCACAGCAAAGGGTCTGAATACTTCGGACCATGTGATATTTCAGTTTTTCTTTTTTAAGAAATCTGCAAAAATGTCAACAGTTCTGTGTTTTTCTGTCAATATGGGGTGCTGTGTGTACATTAATGAGGAAAAAAAAGAACTTAAGTGATTTTAGCAAATGGCTGCAATATAACAGAGTGAAAAATTTAAGGGGGTCTGAATACTTTTTCCGTACCCACTGTAAATAAATTTAGAATTTGGACATTCACAACATGGATTTGCAATCTAAGGAAGCGGGTTCGAACATTTGAATTAGAAACCTGATTTGGAATTTTAAGTGCCCCTAGTATGGATTATGAAAGGGTTATATTTTGCTTTCGGGAGTCCCCAAAAACCGGTTGACATGCATGCAATGTCAAAAAACACTTTAATTTTGTTATAACATGCGTTTATTTTTACCTTATTCGCGAAAAGTTGGCAGTGATTGGTTTACTAAAAGGAGTGTTTACTAAAAGTGACACCCAGTGGCAAAGAATGAATTAGCATTTTCATGGACCAACTTGAAAAGACCAACAAGTAGGCAGGCAATATGCTAATATGCTTTACTGACATCAACATGAAATTGGTTGGGATTCGTTTTGACTTATGATGATGATTCAGTGTTGACTCTTTCTTTTAAGAGACAATAACTTTATACACGGTGCACTTTCAGATTTAAAACTTTGCAGGATGTTAATTCACTTAGCAGTGTTACACACTGAATGAAAGGACATTTTTATGAATACGTAAAAGGGGCACTTAAAAAGGCATTACAAATTCAGTCCTGAATGGTGCTAAATCCTGTGCAGGAAACACTGTTAATAAAGCAAAAGAGCATGCAAAAATACTAAAAGCAGAGGAGACTAAAAGTGGCGCTAAATTAAATTTTGGCATAAGGCACTGGGAAAATAGCATAATATTGCACAAACTGACAGAAATACACAAACTATAGGCCACCGGCCTTAAATAGAGCTGGAGGAACATGCGGGAAAATAAACACCGGGATATGCAAAACTCCAGGCCAAGAGTGACAGATGAGAAACGATATATTGCTAGGGATTTTTTCTTGTTTTTTGAAAGCTATGATTGTTATTAACAGATCTGACACCAGCTCAGGGCTCTGACTCTGTGAAGTGCCTCATCTGGAAGACAGCTGACAGAGATTTCATGGGGATGCGGGGTAATGTAAATTAGCCCTCATCATTTCACAGACATAGGGGGTAGGGTTTAATTTTCACTGTTTCCCTGTAATATAACCAGTAAAACTCATCCGCCACACAGACACTGGGCAAACTTGGCTCGGGGGAATGGGGGATGGAAAAGAGCAAACCTACAGCGACTACACTTTTTTTCTCTCATTTTTATCAAAAAGATTTTAGAAGTTGTTCACATTAAATGCAGTATATAAAATTAGATTACAACTTCTGCAAACAGAAGACAACAACCGCCACAATAAGTCATAATATTTTGACTGCGTTTTGAACAGTACATCTACTGTTCGATTTCTAACTTTTGTATTGAAAAGGGGATATTGTTATCTGTTGCTGAAGAGGCCAAATTAACGTACAAATCTGTGCGTTCTCCATTTGATTTGACCTGATCCTGGTCTGTAATAGAGAAAGATGCTAGCCTCTCCAGACTGTAATACGATAGCAATGTGCAGACAGATAAAGCAGGATAAATAGAGTGTGAGGAAGACAGGCACCAAAAAAATCAGAGAGAGGAAAAAGAGAGGTAGCTGGCAGTCCATCACACTACATTCATTAAATTATGATAAATGAAGAGCAGACGAGACTCGTGAACAGCAAGTTCTGGACGTTCTCTCATAACCGTATGAAGCCCCTGCCTACACCCCCAAACCAAACACTGAGAGCTTTATTATTTCCATTCAAAAAGAAGAAAAAACATTGCCCGGAAAACCCCTTTAGGCGCTCAATGCTCGGTTTCTGTCCCAGTCAGGTATTGCGCTTACTCTGTTAAAGGAAAACGAAAGCTTGCTTTATGCTTTAATACAGCACGCCGTCATTTATTCATCCACTGGCAACAGTAGTTCCCTGAATTAAATAAGCTTCGAGTTCAAAAATGTAATCCAAAATTCTAAATCAGCAAAAATCTGGCACCTTGAAAACAGAACTGAGGACTGTGGTCCCCTGGGATAAACATGTTGTGTAAAATATTAGCATTTTAAAGACACCACCGAAGTGAATGCATCTAAAATGCAGGAGAATGTGTGTTTAGCATGGTATTATGCAACTCAATGGGCATATTTTACTAAGGAAAAAGCTCAGAGGTCATTTATGGGATGAGATCGTCTACCATTAAAATGAGGCTACAGCAAAAACTGTATTTTACACACAATATGTATTTTTTGGTCTGAATAAAATGTCAGGTATGCGAAACAATATAGAGACTATGAACAGCTAATCCTTATATTAAGCAAAAATAAACAGCATGATACGAGTAGTCCGATTTGTAAATCTCACGAGGATTCTTTTAACGTATCACAAAACTGAAACTAATGAATATATTATGCAACCAACAGATTCAAATTTTGATGTCATGACATCATTTACATTATATATCATATTCAGCAAATACAAAAAGGCCTTGATTTATTTAATGAGAATGTGTTGAGATATCAAACAGCAATAAACAATATAGAATAAAAACTTTTAAATGCTCAATTAAGCACGACAATAACACTGTACAGAGCCGTCACGACAATTGGGCTCTTTTCATTCAGACAATCTAAACATCCGCTCTGTATATAAACACACTCCTTCCCCCGACCCATTCGTCCATCCTCTATCTCCATTAACACTCCCGTCAAGCGGCATCAGGCTTTCTCAATCAGCTACGCCGGAGGTTCACCGACACGCTGCTTCAGGGCCAGATATGTCTTGGGGTCAAAGGTCAAAGGTGATAAATCGAACTTTCTCTGGAATGACAGAGATGGCTGACCAAAGAGGTTTCTGACACCTCGGCGCGCTTCTCAAAAAGAAGAAGGAGGTCTGGAGCAACTACAGAAGCTCCCATTTATGTGTTGACCGACGGTCAAACATTTTGAATTAAGATTCAGAAGTGTTCAAATGTTGTTGTTTTTTAGTTATATTTTTAATAATAATAATAATAAAAGACAATAATATTCTGAAATATTTTAAAATGTTATTCATATGATGCAAAACTGAATCATTACTCCAGTCTTCAGCGTCACATGATTCTTTGGAAATCATTCTAATAATCTGATTTGCTGCTCAATGTTAATAACAGCGGAGATCAAATAAATGCAACCACTGAGCAAAAGAAGATATTTCCATACGTTTTGGCCAGTAATTATGATATAAATAGCCATTCATCCAGCAACCGCTCTGACAGATTCGGCAAGTAATTTGTTAAACTCAATCAAACTGATAAAATTGTGTTTATCTTTCTCATCACGTTTAATTGAAACTCCAAACTCACAAATCAGATGAATTATAGTTTCTTTTGCCATGCCGCTGCAGATTCAGCCCAGACTGTCATTCCAAAATATTACATTCGAAAAACAAATCAGAGCAATGTAAACAAAGCCAAATAAAATCAAAAGTTTCACAACAATTTTGTGGCGTTCATGTAAACTCATTATGTAAACGCAATTATTCTGACATGAGCTGAATCCTGTCGGCCAGAAGCTCACGAGGTCAGTATGATACTCTGTCACTGGCCTGGTCCTTGCCACATACTGTAAGCTCTTGATAAACAGGTCCCGACAAACACAATACAGACTCACGGCCAGATTTACCTTGTCAGGCAGTAACCCCGCGATTGAAGAGTTCAAGCAGTATGGGAGTAAACATACTCCACAGACACTTCATTAAAGTGAGCTTCACCCTCTGGATTGATCTTTTGCTGCTCTGACTTTTCTCCAATCACGGAGGCCCCTGACAGAATGTTTCTCTTCAACTCTGAACTCACCCAAAATTCAATTAATCACATGTTGGTTGAGGACCGCAGAGGTTGAAAGATTTGGTAGATCAGGACAAATACATTATGTCAGATAGACCACCAGCACTATATCACAGCTAGAGCTAGTCTGAACCACAAACAAACTGTGTATTTTGCATAGATGAGAATGAAAATATAAAGTAACAGTTGACGGAAATGCTAATTCATTTAAAGCCAGTCAAAAAGAACGGAAACCGAAATCAAGCTTAGAAGACTTTTAAAATGAAGTGTTAAGATGTGTGTTGTGCCAATGACATCAAACCTGATGTGTCACAATGCACATGCATAAAAGAGATTTAAAGGGATACTCCACCCAAAAAATTTAATTCTGTCATCGTTTATTCACTTTCATGTCGGTCCCGCTTTTTTTTTTTTTTTATAAAGGAAAGTAAATATGACTTTTTTTGCGGTAACATAAAAATTGACTTTGAAAAGCTCTGGAAACCAAACATCGGAGCCCTATGACATCCACTGAATAAACAAAAACAATAACACATTTTTCAAAATGTATTCTTTTATGCTCAACTGAATAAATAAAGTGACATGTTTGGAACGACATAAGTGAAGTGAATATTTTAGCATTTTTTGGTGCATCGTCACTTTAACCTTGAAACGGTTTCAAAGTTCAAAATGACCTCAGTGATTAACTTAAAAAATGTAAAAGTATCATGTCAGTTTTTGAAAGAGGGCACAGAGTTTCTAAAAGCCATTTCTACATTCGGTTCCTGATGCGACTCCGATGTGGCTTCCACAGAATCCAAACATCAACCTTGTAACCAACAGTCAGACCGCTGGCCTTGAGCTCTGCTGAGAAACAGGCCTGAAATAGTTGGTCTGTCTGGCCAAGAACAACAGGTCATGTAGGACTGGAGGCACCACAAGAACGATTTAAAAACACTGGGGGAAACGAAGGCCCGCGTCTGGCTGCCAGTCAGCGCAGAGGTAGGTTAAACAAGACCAAGGGCCTCCCAAGCTCTGCAATCTAAACCAGTCATGAAACGTGTGGGAAGCCATGAGGATTACGATGAGATCATTCTTATTGGCATCATCATTTAAAAAAATATATATATATCCTATTCGTACGCTTTGCGGTTTTAACACATGTCCTAACCAGGCACGATGTGATAAACTCTCCTTTGATGTTAATCTTCGTTTCGTCTTAACCAGCCACACTATGTCAAGCAACACAATATTTGAATAATTGCTAAATTCGGGAGCCCTGCCCACAGCGAATATTTTTTCATGGAACTTAATCATGTTAGATGGCATAATAAAAGCTGCAGTCCGTAAATTTTGCCTTTTTGTTGCCATCTCTGATTGAAAACTGTGTGTGGAATTATCTTGTTTGCATGGGTTGTGCTTCGGGACAGCTCCAGCGAGGATGAATCCGATGCTGTCAATCATTATGATGCTTTCATTGTATATTGTTATCTGAACAACTACGTAACGAGTCTACCATGTTTGTTCTGATCAAAGCATTACCATAAATCTAAAGATCAGTTAGCTCATGTCACATCAAAGTGTTCAAATTATCATTGTTGTTATACTTCATTTTCAAACTATTAATGCATGGTGTGTCTGTGTAGGACGTGTATTAGCATCTAGATTTCAATTTATGTACAGGCTAATCTCTAATTGTCATACCATGCAGCTTTAAATTGACACAAATGTGTTGTTGTAAAATCAGATCGTACTTAGGCAATTATTACAATGCAACCCACAAAATGGAATATACACAAGCCTGACTGAAATATATGGTATATATATATATATATATATGAATAATATGGTGTCTACTCATTTTAAGACCTGATTGGCTTTATTGATGGCTTCATGCAATGGTAGAGATTGGTCATGAACTCTTTTTATGAAGTTTATTTTGCAAAAACATGTTTGAAAATCCCTGATGAAACATCATTAATAAATATTATTTGATACTTGTTGCATAGATGGATTTGTTTTTTGTTTTTAAGACCTGATTGACTGCGCTTTTATTTTCAATAAAGACATATTGTGTCATATTTTGGACACTTGTTGCAATGTGCCTGGTTGGGAAACGGCCTAATACCATATTCAGCTGACACTCTACCCCAAATGGAAACAGTATTAGTCAAGTCTATAAGGATCATACAGTTTTGACACCCTCTTCATCACTGGCTTCAGAGCTGAGTTCAAACGGCTGAACCGGGAGCGTAATCTCTCCTTGACCCTTACCTCAACCCTGCTCTAAACACTCAGCTGTAACTTAAATATTTACACACAAGAGAAGTACAAGCACACTTATGCTTGCCCTAGTGTGTTTACAGGCCGGACAGCGAAGACAGATGAAAAGGAGAAAGTGTGCTAAATGCCAACGATCAGATGGGTGAGATTAAAATGCTATTGTTCCTTGGAGGGAAAGATTTATTCAGTCATTATTTATGACAACGTTTGATAAAACACATATCAATTTTCCTTTTAAAAAAAGATTTGCCCCAAAAATAAATGCATTTTACACTTTACAGTTCTTAGCACCAAAAATGCATGAAAAATAAAAAAAAGAATAAAATAAAAATTTTAAGAAAGAAAAAAAATCTGTTTCTTTCTTATAAAACCGCATTACCATTTCAACAAAAATGAATCAGTACATGTTTTCAGCACTGATGATAGTGAGAAACGTTTCTTGAGCAGAAAATCAGCATATTAAAATTGTTTCTGAAGAATCAAGTGACAATGAAGGCTGAAAATGTAGCTTTTCTTCACAGGAATAAATCAAACATATATTTGTTCAGTTTGTTTGTATATAAGTTGAGACCAGTTATGTTATATTTCAAAATATTTGTCAGTTTTTTCTGTATTTTTTATCAAATAAATGCTGCCTTGGCGTGCATTAGAGATGCATTCAAAACACATTTACCACAAGCCTTTAATGGGAGTATATATATATGCCAACGAAAAAGAAGAATGGAGAAATAACATACAAGTTCAGAGCAACATGAGGGAGGAAATAATGACATATTGTTCATTTTTGGGTCAATTGCTCCTTTAACAACACACACCAAGAGGACGTCTGACATAAAACAGACATGAGGGTATAGCTAGATAAAGATCTCAATGAGAAGGGGAAAAAAATGCATTGTGGTCTGTCCGTGGTGGATGTGTCAATGCTCCCTGCATCCTCTGCCTACATCACCCAGCATCAAATATGAATTCACAACGCTGACAGAATAACAGAAATGCCTCTATAAAACCCTGCTCTTTAAACATGGAAAAAACAGATCGTTGTGCAGAGACAACATCTACAGTCCGGACAGCAGAAGCACCCCTACACCTGTGCTGTGGGCTGGAGCGGCACATCCTGGTTTAACAAGGTTTGATTAACTGATTAAACACCACCAGCCTTTTAGATTACATCAGCACTGCAGAGAAGCACCCCAGCAGAGCCATTCCCATTCAATGAGCGGACCCAGACGGTATTTTTACACAAACCTTATTTGGGAGAACTTTTATGTTAATGATTTGAATATGTTTAACTGAGATTTATTGATGGTTATTAATATTTTGCAAACAAACATCTTACATGAACACAGGTAGGGGACGTGTAGAGCTTTGTGAATGATGGCTGTTTGAGAAAATCTATTTATGAGCTTGACCATGAGGCACTAAACATACTATATGTGTCAGTTCTTGTACTATACAAGTAAAAAATACCTATAATTTTGTGATTATGTTTTAAGATGCTCTTTTCCCTTATACTTTTCAATCCCTCTGACTTCACTGTGGTATGTGTAGCTCTCTTTTAATGATCAAAACATTTTTAATTAAACATTATAAACAGTAAAATATCTATATATACACTACCAATCAAAAGCTTGGACACACTTCCCTATGTTTGCATTTTTGCATAAAACTATATTCCAAATGGATGTTGAAGTAATATAAGGGAAGAACTGCAGATGTTTAGAGTATTTACAGCGTGAATTAAAATATATATATATATTTTCCCTATAGAAAACAAATTGTATCGTCAGCTTAAAAATATATATAACAATTACTAAAATTTGATAGAAAATTAATAATATTATTTTTTTAAATTTATTGTAATTATTTCTATTAATTATTACAAATGTTAATGTCTTTAAATGTCTGAAAAAATCCAAAAGACAAAAATAATGTTTGTTCTTTAAAAAAAAAAAAAAGCATAATAATAATAATAAATAATATAATTATTATTAATAATATCAATTTGTAATTTCTAAATATTTCGCTCAATTCAATTATATATCTGTTACAAATCACACAATTGTCCAGCATACATGGATGCATTTCTAGTTTAAATTTAAAGGTTTATTTTGGTCTCCACATAATCTCATACTTCCAAGAAAGGCAGAAATTCTTGACTAGTTTTAGAAAATGCGAAAAGCAGCTATAATAAACATTGACCAAGCCGTGACCAAATGTTTGACTGCTATAGGTTTTAAAAAAAGAAAAGAAAAGCATACAGTAAGTGCTCCTCTATTCATCAGCGCCTCTCCCTCCCTCTTTGGTCCAGGCATGGCGTCTGCCTGTCGGTCCTGATATTATTACTATTATTATTATCATCGTCATCAAGCCCACCACAGTTCTGGGCCGTGACCACAGCACTGACCCTGCTTGACTGCCGCTGCAGAATCCTGGACGCTCTCCATGCCTGGATCCAATCCTGTTATTTCAACACACGTTTCGCAGGACCAGCGAACCCCTCCTTTCGTTCACAGAACTCAGATTTATAAACACAGTTGACGGTTTACAAATTGAGCTCCAACGAAATGGCATCCAAGGAGCAAGTTTGCCGAAACGCTACCTTTATTAAGCTGACACAAATTATGTATATTGCATGATTACAGTCATGGGAAATGCTGTTATGTACTGATTTTACAGTTGGCTCCACAGAAGTGTCAAACTGATTAGTAAGTCTGATAGTAAAGTGTCATGACGTGGTTAAATGGAGTGATTCCCGAAAGCCACTTGCAATGATGGATCTCCATTGGGTATCACTCGTTCTGACCCAGAGTACAATAAACTGCTGCAATTCTGACACGAAACAGACTGCGTTTGATAAGCCCAGTCAGCTGTGTTAGGGGAAGGTTGGCTGAACCTACAACTTTGTAGGGAGGTCCTGTCAGATTGGCTCCGGAAAAGGGAAGAGCTGCCAATGTCTTTGAGTATTTACAGGTTCAACTGCAGTCTCTTTTTGAACATGTGCTCGAGAAAAGGTGACGTAGGGGATGAATCTCATGATGTTTAAAAAAATTAATCAGGGTAAACTTTCATTCCAAAAACAAAAAGAAAAGAAATTATATGTTGCTTATAGAAAATTAAACCTAAATAGCTTCAAAGAGGACATAAAAAGTACCATTTTATTTACTAAATAAAACATTTGTAATATTTATACATATTCAAAATAATTGTTCCAATATTTCGGTTTTGGTTTAAAGAAAACAAGCTATATATTGCTTTTAGATGTAAAATAGGATATAAAATGATTCAATTATATTAAAAAAAGAAGGAAAGTTATATTGTTACAATAATAATAATAATAACACTATTAAAATGCTATTTTTAAACGAATTAATACAGTCTTAAAATTATATAAAAATAATATTTAAATGCTATTTTTAAACAAATTATTATTATAATTGTTGATCTTATAATGTTATTAATATTAATAATTCAATACTAATAATACATTTGACAATTTATTATAAAATACAACACCATATTAAAAGTATATTTTAAAATGAATATTATTAAACCATTTGTTGGTATTTATTGCATTGCCTGTATGCAGTTTTTAATCAAATCAATCTAAAACAATGTTAAACGACTGAAGAGAAAGTAAAGCAATGGATGAGTCACAGTAATTACAATTAGCTGAAAAAAATGTGCCTAACAGTCATTTAAAAGGTAAAAACCGCAAAAATACAAATAAATAAGCTTTTTAGTATTGACAAAATGTAAAAAAAAAATGTATTTTATATAT
>JAUMHG010000055.1:20238377-20249931 GCA_032359395.1 Enteromius anoplus
TATATCTTATGTGTATTTGACTTCATCAGACAACGGCATGATTATGAATCAGGATTTTAATCCAGATTAACATCTTGTAAGGTAGAGCTAGTTCAGTAGGCCTAATAATGGGGTGCATTTCAGTCACTATTTCATTTTCATTCCGTATATCTGACAACAGAAACCATTAAATATATCAGTGAAAACTGTTATATTATAGTTTTTATTATACAATACGTATTCTGGTGATTTTGATTCATGCACCTGACAAATGTCCTAATTTACAAAAAATTAAATTAAATTTAAAAAAAAATAATAATAATAATAACACAGTAACTAATAAAAACCAAACTTAAACTAAGCCATTTCAAAATATAAAAACTAATAAAAACTAGCAAATCTGCCTTTAAAAAACTAATTAAAACTAACTGAATTTAAAAACAACTAAAACTAAAAACTACAACTAATAAAAAAAAAATGTTATGACCTTGCTCCTCAGAAATATATTTAAAATGACATTTAAGTACACTGGACTTATACTTAGAAAAAGTGCTTGAGAATGTTTTCCAAAACATGGGAACAGCAAAATAATAATAATAATAATAATAATAATGTTGACTGTAAAGAGGTAATAAATTGTTTACAAGCAGATAACCTCTTTCTTTTGATGTTTTGTATGTTCAGATATTCATATAGCAAACTATATGCACATTAATAAACATGGAAATAGTTGTATAATTAAATTATGATGCAAAGTTAAAACTTGCCAGTATAAAACTACTAAACTACTAGTTTACTGATAGTATACTTCAAAGTGTGCTAAAAATGTATTTAATTAGTAAACTATCCGTATAGCTTTAACGGTACGGTTGTACTTAAAAGTATACTTTAAAGTATAATTTCATATACTAGAATGTGGGCCAATTTAGTCCCAAGGAGTTGAAAGGAGATGAAATTGTACTAGTACACTGATATTTGTATACTTGCTACATAAAGTGGGCAATATTTAAAAATATACTTAAACTTTACTTAAGCACACTTCATAAAATAAACACAAATACTTATTTTGGTAAGGGTTACTATTACAATAAATGAAAACCAGAGCAAAAAGACATCAGTACTGCCCAAACAGTTCTGTGGTTCTTATTTTTGAAGCTTTATACGGAATCTAGTTTAGCAGGGTAGGTAAGTAAATAAATGGTCTCTTCTGCTTCTCACGTTGGCATTTATCGGATTAGAAATTCAGTGAAAACAGTAGTATTGTGAATTTTTATTACAATTTAAAGTAATTTCTATTTGAATACATTTAAAAAAGTAATTTATTTCTATGATGCAAAGCTCCATTTCCAGCATCATTACTCCAGGCTTCAGTGTCACACGATCCTTCAGAAATCATTGGAATATGTTGATCTGCTGCTCACGGAACATTCTGTGTAGTTTTTTTCAGGATTCCTTGATGAACAGAAAGCAGTGTTCATTTCAAACAGAAATCTTTTGTAGCATTTTACTGCAAATGTCACTTTTGATTATTTTAATGACGTCTTGATGAATAAAACTATGACTTTTTCCCCCCCCAAAACCTCAAACTTTTGAATGGGAAGAAAAAACAGACGCAGCAAAATAAATTGGACTGACATGAGGGTGAGAGAATACATGCCAAATTTTCATTTTGGGGGAACTACTCCTTTAAACACATACTTTGGATTGGGGTTTATGCGAGTAGTGTCACGAGCACCACATCTGCTCTCCTGCATTCAGTGTGTATACATTGACGCAGATGGGAAATATTGAACCCCGCTTTGAGCGCTGATTCACATGTACAGCTGAGAGAAAATAAAACACGCTCATCATCATGACAACACCTCTGATGCTTTTATTGCACATTTTATGAAGCTCCGCATCTGTGGAATAATACAGACGTTCCATAAACCACAAACAGAACTGAATGTGGAGAAAATCATGGGGTTTCCAAATGATTATCTCCTGGTAACCCGATCTGGCTGACGCCTGTATCTAAAATGATAGCAGAGGGTATCACAAAAAAAAATAAAAAAAGCCAAACGAGCAAAAGCTAACCACATAGAGCGTATTTTTTTCCCTATGCATCCATAAATCCCTCGGTTCCGCTAGCTCAGCACAGCGCTATCAGAGGAGGATGTGATAGCACAGGCTCAAGGCCAGGTAAGGAGAGAGCAGCGAGAAACGACATGCTCTCTGCCCCACTCTTTCCAGCTGATCCAAAGCCACTTTTGTCTTCTGCTGAGGCAGGATGTGGTTAAGAGTCTGAGGGTACGAACTCTGATCCAACATCAGTTCATAAGCGCAGAGGGGGGAAAAAGTGAAGTGAGCTATGACGGCTGAAAGGACGAATTGAAACCAGTATAATCTGTGTGTTTCTGTCTGCAGCTCTCACTCCCCCGCGATTGTTTAAAAGAATGGCACCGTGAACACAGCGCCAACAATCTCCAAGTCCTCCTGCCAACCTGCTTTCACACGACAATGAAGGTAATGTTGACAGACGGCCCGCACTCGCTAAGGCTCATTGACATCACCATAGTGAGGAATACAGAGGATAAAGAAAAGAAAAGAAGTTGTGTGTTTGAGAAGCACCTTTCGTCATATCGCATGAATAGCTGTTTAAAGAAAATATACAATAATAACTCAAAGAGATAAAATCAGAAAGCTCAAAAAAAAAAAAAAACACTGACAGATGCAACGGCATGGACGACTGGTTCAAGCTGGAGAAGAAACATGGATATCCAGGTATGTTTTGGCTTCAATTAGTAATGCATAATTGATATCAATGATTTCATTTTTATAAATCTCTGCCAAAATAAGTATAAATTAGGACCAGCTAACAGTGTTTTTGCACATTAAAAGTCATTTATCTATTTTTACTGTATATTACAATTTGGGATGCATGTTGCTGGATTTTTGTAACCGATTTTAAAACCGATATGCCGATATTTTTCAACTCATTCTGGGTGATACCGATGTATTTCCTTTTACTTGGAAACAATAGCAAGTCCCTCCTGTACAGAAATGACATGCGCAAAATATTTTTACATTTGGTTAGCTATTGACAAGAACTTATACAGTATGTTAGAATCAAACAATAATGAAGATTTTTTGACATTGAAGCTTTGAAAAGAACTATAAATCAATTGCTGCATTTTCCCCCCAGAATGATGGGGTGTTAACCCGAATATTTATAAACCATGTGTCCTAGTACTTTATATTAACCGTTATAAAATTACTTAATTTACAAGTGTCATGTTTGTGATTTTCCCCCCCATGTAAGCTATCGCATCTTAACTTTAAATCAAAACATACTTATTATTTTATGACATCAATTACTGCTTTATTTACTGAGCACATACGAGTTAATGTAATCAATTCCTATTGGCAAAACATATCGGCATAATTTTTCATATTGGGCAGATGCTGATATTTACATTTAAAGCCATTATCAGTCGATTCCAATATGAATCTGATAATATCATGCATCCCTAATTACAAGGTTTCAATGGGACTACTTGTAATCACTTACAAATATTTGTGCACCCTTTCTTTATTTTACTGTGAAGGTCTAATTACTCAAGAGATGCTCTCATAGATTTATATTTAGTTTAGGGACTAATTCTAACTATTACCTACCTGGTTATTAGCATGCATACAGTATTTCTAAAATAGTGGCTATTTATTAGCGCATATTAATGCCTTATTCTCCATATCCATATTTTAGATCCCTTAATCCCAGCCTGCACCTAACATTTAACAACTTCCTTACTAATAAGAAATTAGGAGTTCACTGAGGCAAAAGTTGTAGTTAATAATTAGCTAATAGTCAGTATTGATTTTGAACTGAAGAAGCAAAACAGATGCAGAATGGATCGTTTTAATTCATGAAAGAATTAAACTAACCTAAAATCCATACAAACGTATAATGTTCATCTAGTAAAGGAACGGCTGTTACACACAAGACATACAAAACATATTTTGGAAGTCTAGTTTGTAGTAAAGCTCCAAACAAATGAAGTAATTTCTTTAAAAAATTTTGTTTAAATTAACCTAAAAACAAAAAGTATAGCCACAAAAGATTAAAATAATTATTTACTATTTGTGTAGTACATATTTTTTTAGCATCAGGTTTATCTAGTGTACAGGTCGAATGCTCAAAAGATATTACACGAACTGAAAATATGAACTGTGATATTATGTCAGTCATATGTTTTAAATGAGAGTAAAGTCCTGAATAAATTCTTCATTTTCACTTGTTTTAAAACCTCCCCCCCTGTGGCTGGGGCGCGCCGTGGGGTTCATACCTGAGATTTATTAGAAAAGCAATTAATCAGGGGGATAAATCCTTGACTTTACTCCAGGCTAGGAATCTTTGTGAAAGACAACACCCCAACTCTCCCTGCGGGGAGTGAAGACGTCTACACAAGCTGATCTGGGAGAGTAATCTTTACCTTAATGTCAACTATGACCTGCGGAAATTATGCAAAAATAGTTAGGTTAGCTGCTTTTCTACATCTGTAATTGAACAACTTTCTATACCAAAAAAAAAATTCATTATTGAGATCATGGACTTTCTTGCAAATTGTATAACCTGTACAACAATTAGACATTGTTTTCTAAATCTGTGGAATATGTCACTGCAGCTGAACCCTCAGATCCAGATCGTAACCACAAACTGGGTCCTAAAGGCCATCGTGGGCCACAAAGGCAACCCAAACTCTCCCAATACGAGCCGAGGGGGTCTAAATAGGGCGGGATGTCAGCTTTTCACCATTCAGTATGATTTCATGCACATCTGGGGCCTATTTCCTCTGCAGAGGTCCATTTCATTTTTTAGAAGTACTCATAGGCACCTACAGACTGAAAAGACTTTCTGAAGAACATGTGAGTGGTATTAGACCATGCAAAAGTCGAAGTCACACAAGCTATGCTGTTTGAACAAGCCTCTAACCCTGAGTATAAGCTATAGTAACAGCGGTACACACAGTAAAACATATAACTGTGTGCACTGCAGTCATGAATTCCAACTGCAACCTGTCTAAACATTTACCATGCTGTCCACATTCCCTCCTGCTCCATACAGCCCCGAACAATGCCTGGCCTATCCTTTCTGACATAACGGCAAACACACACAGGAACAAGGACAGGTCTATGCATTGACAGACACAAGTGCACACTTGCTTTCACCCACTGATATCTTATCTTGGCTTTGAGACACACACAAAGAGCAAACACAGTTGCCATGTTGCGCTTATTGTTTAAATGGGAGGTTATACACACAGTTAAAGAGTACAGATGAAACAGAGGCACAACGTGCCAAAGAGGGGGAATTCAGATCAGGTGTCGAACGTTTTGGCCAGAAACACGGTCTATAGCAAGTGTGCAGACCTGTGGTTTTACATTACAGCCAAAGGGGGCGGTAGAATTGCATTCCAATTTCTGTGCAATTAAACCACGCCTTTTTACTGAGGTATATGACATACTGTAAACATGTCAATGGTTTAGTGCCCTGCGCATTGACATAGCAATGCACACTTGCATGTTTTAGACACTTTAAAACATAATGTGAGAAAATGCTGCGAGCTAGATCAAAGGGAATTTTCCAGTCATAAACGTGCCAATATTTACCACTCGGGAGCAAAGTGCTGCGAAAATGAGTCCTAAAACCCAGAAACAAATTGTATTTTTCGCTGGTTCTAATGGCGTGAAGTTGAAGGGTTTTCTGAATGTGTTTTTTGGTTAAATGTCTGAGGATTCGTGAAGAATCTTTAACATCTATTGAACATTTGCATTAGACCAAAAGGTTCTTTGTAGACGAAAAGAAAACAGTTTTTTAAAAAGTGTATACGTTTTCAAAGCCTTGTGCTCTTGTAACATATTCTAACTCAAACTTTGCAACTTGTAGATATGAAACAAACGTCAAAGAGTCACTGGAAGCTTAACTATTAGAAAAGTTATTATGAAGATTATCTTGATAACTTTAGTTGGTCACAGAATTTATTTCCTCCAATAATTCAAAAGCCAATGCAAAAAAAAAAAAAATTCTATCGGCTTTTTGTGAAAGGAACCAATTTACAGACACAACTGCAAATACCTCTATTGATTTGGGTTGTAAGATCAATCTAGCACTACAACCTGGACTAAGAGCCAAAGCTGCCCTTCAGGTCAGCGAAACAACCAGTACAAAGAAAACCCTTCTATTTTTCCTCAAACCGACCCTCTAGTCCCTATCTCTGCCTCATCTCCACTTTCTCTGGTGTTCACAAAAGCCACACAGATGGTAAGACCGCCCTGTTAGAGCTGACATCAGGGCAGACGTCGCTGAATGACACGTGTAAACACACTCGCGCACAAACAGAGGCTTTGTAAATGAGCAGAGGAGAGGTGCTCTCTGACAGACGGGTGTAAATAAAGTGCCCTCCCTCTCCTTACATACTAAACTATGGCATGCATACAGAGTACCACACAGCGGTCCTCAGGAGAGCATCGAACCGCATTCAAAATTCAGATATTTACACAAACCTGCAGTTTAAACACACAAAGTTGGGCGAGTCGTTTCGCCTCACTCGACACATTACCACGGGACAGAATTCAAATAAACACAGAGTCCCGACTGCTAACTAATGCCTGGTCAGACATACACACACAAATACGCACTCACTTGTAGTGCCTGGCCGGGCTGTGTATCAGGGGTTCGTGGATGACAGCTTAATTATGGGAAAATATTTTAACAGGCTCACGTTTCAGCAGGGCAGCGTTTTACAGGCGCAGCCTCTCGAGCCTCGTTTTATCTCGCTATCTCTCCTGGCGTTTATTGGCGGGTGGCTTAAGCGCTGCGGTCTTACGGCCTTAACACTCACCTTCCTTAAGTGCTTTTCACTCCAGACATCTCTGATCCGGCTTACTAGATGAATGCCCAAAAATAAAGCTCTTATGGAAATTAGCGCCACATTTGCAAGAAAGAAACACAAACGCAAGTTAGCTTATGCTCCGACAGGAATTTGGAGGTACAAATATGCTGGATTTTATTAAACCTAACAAACTATTAGAAAACAAAACCGAAAAGTAGTTTCGTTTATTTGAATGTATTTATTTGATGTAAAACACAATAAAAAAAGTATTACTTTTCATTAAATGTATTAATAATGGATCAATTTAAAAGAAATAATTTAAAAACAAATAATCACATCAGAAAGTGATGTTCATACAACACCTACACAACCTATTTTTCCTTTCACAACTCCCAGTCTGTAAGTTTTGTTTGCTCTTTGTTTCATGCTCTATATATCAAAGCGTGCTATACATTATAGGGTCTAGAGGCTGTGTCACTCCAGACAAAGTGGCTGAATCCAAGGCTCTGAAAATAAACCGAGGGCGAGTTAATGGCAAGGCAAACACACTGCGCTGGCAGCTGGGCCGCTCTGGCTATTTTCACCCTGACATCAGATCCAAACTCTCATTTTCCAGCCCTGTGACCTTCACACCTCCCTCACCCAGCCACCTTCCCCCTCCATCTATCGTTTCTCTCTTTCACTGCCGAGACTAAATCGTCTGACCCGACCTCTCAACTCTGACCCCGTCATGTCAGCGCTGGTGATGGGGGGGAGCAGAGGTAAGTGCGCCGAACCAGGGCCTCAATGTAAACACATAAAACACCTCGCCTTTATTATCGCACTGTGTCAACACGCTTAACCCATATCATGAATGTGGGTTATTTATTATTTAGAGATGCACAATATATCTGCAGTCAGGCCCGTTTCAATTATCTGAGAAAGCACAAACACTTTCATACTGTCAAGTCAATTTCAGTAAATGCAATGTGTATTTTAATGTCTTTCCGGTGCAGTAATGCATTATATGAACTCTTAACTGTCTCATCGACCCACATCACAGAGGCCTGCTAGTGCTACTGATGAGTTCATCTCACACACGCTCCCACCAAAGCATCAACAAGGCACATTAAGCAATACAAAGCACACTGGTTTTATATTACTATAAAATAATATTCAAGCTGGATGGGTTCTAAAAGAGAAAACAACGTTAAAGAGAGCTAAGACCAAAAATGGCAATATATTAAACCCTTGTAAATATTTTAGTAACTAAAACAATGTTATTCATGTCATTCTACCCGTGCAATATGGTTAAAAAGCCTTAAGGGACATCGAAACTGCTACACATTCATTATGAACTTCTTATAGTCTTTCTAAGGAGCTGGATAAAAAAACTTTAGGTTACTCAAGAATAAACAAGTCGACCAACTAGTTTCATCCCTAGTCTGGCCAATCTCTTATTTTTTATTTAATTTTTTTTCAAAAATAGCATACTCCAGTCTTCAGTGTCACATGATCCTTCAGAAATCATTCCGTTATGCAGATTTGCTGCTCAAGTAACATTTAAACTCATATTATCAACGTTGCAAGCAGTTGTGTTGCTTCCTATTTTTGGTGAAAGTTCAAAAGAACAGCATTTATCTGAAACCGAAACCTTTCGTAACCTAAACATCAGCGTCCTTGCTGAATGAAATTGTAAACTTCTTTCAAAAAGAGTTATTGAACTCAGTTTTTTTAACAGTGGTGTACGCTAGTTGAAACATTTTAAACACACAGTTTACTTGAAACGCGCTAGAAACCTTAAAAGCACATCATCTACAGAGTAAAACACTGCAGCCCCACAAAAACCAACACAGACAGAAAGAGATTGCTAGAAGAGAGGGTCTTTTTTTTTTACTAATTGAAACAAGACCCTCGTGCTGGCTTCGGCTCATGTCAAAACTTACACCGTACAGAAGGGAGAGAGAAAAGAGAAGAAACAAACCCCAATTCAAACAAACTTTTCCCCTCATACGCTGTTGGTGGTCTCAATTTGACCAAATCAAAAAGCAACTTCTGTCAGGTTGGCAGCCAATGGAGGGCTCAGGGAAGGTTGAAAATCAGGCAAATAAAAAAGAGAGGAGGCTGGACTCGTAAGTGTTATTGAAGGAGTGAGAGGTTAAAAAAAATGGTGCTCGAGGTGATTTTGTAAACAAAGCAGGGCTTTTTACACTATAATGAGTTCATGAACAGCCATTATTAAGACACATTCTGCCATATTAGTGCCGTATTACATATTCACTTCACCTACAAATAAAAACATCATTATCTTGCGCTCTTCCAAACATGCTTTTATAATAACAACAAAATAACATATTTGGGGTGAACTGACCGAACTAAGTGTACACAAAAATAAGCTAAAACATGTCAACAGTCCTACTGTATGCTAACAAGCTCTCACTTGCTCTAGCCTATGGGAAAGATTTCGGACTAGCAGTAAGACCCCAACGCCGAAATCTTTTAGTCTTTTTCCTGTCCTGACATGCACCGCAATCACAAACCCTATCTCAACAACACGTAACGAAAGTGCAGGCCGCATTTAAACGGCTAACTGACAGGGCCGTAGCTTATTAATGAAAGAAAAACAAGTGAAAGATTACTCTGCAGAACAGAGCGCGCTTCAAAGGCGCTTTGATGAGGGGGAAAAAAAAGGAGAAAGGGCAAAACACGCCAAACTAAATGTGTGGTAATAGTTTATCTTTCTCTCGGACCACTCTCTTTCATTTCAAGCCCTCATTTCCTATCGTTTCATTTAGCGCTTCATGCTGGTGTGGTTTACGGGATGGGCGCAGAGATGGTAAAGAAAGGAGGGTTTGAAGTCAGTTTACTTGATGAAAGTTGAATGGGAATGGGTTGGGTTCTGTAAGCATACAGGGAAAAAACTAAAAGTGGATCATACTAAGACCTAGCAAGTGGCCTACCTAGACAGCATTTCTGAATTTAATCAGTTTAAAGGCTTGAGGAAAAAAAAAAAACATGGATGAAAGTGTGCGCATGTGTGCAACATCTAGAACACCAGCGGCAACGAGAGCAAGAAACAAGCACTTGTTCCCACCTGCCTCGGCATTCTTAAAGGATTTATACAAGAGCAGAGAGAGAGAGAAAGAGCGAGAGATACAGAAACACGTACAGCAAACAGGATGAGGACTCTATTATAGAGATGTAGAGATTAGATGAGAAGGGTGCTTTGTGCTGCACCGGCTCCAAACGCCACATGTACAATCTCTTGGTTTCCCTCTCCTTTGAATCACTGAATTTCCATGACTTCTAGATGGATTCAAAGAAAGATGGACAAAACAATGGTTGTACTCACAAGGAACAATATTTTAGAGGTGAATACATACAAAAATGTTCATAACTTAAGATTTTTTATATTTCAAAACCTAGAAATTACAACTTTTTTTAATTCTTTGTGACAGTGGGCTGTTTCTCAAAAGCAATGCTAGTATCTTCTTCACTTGATGTCTTCAATAGAAAAAAAAAAAGTTTTGCCAGCATGCTGACACTAAAAAGCACACTACCATTTAAATGTTTAGGTTCAGTCATTTTTTTATGTTTGTGATAGTCTCGTAGTGTTATTGAATTTAAAAAAAAATACTTGAACATT
This sequence comes from Enteromius anoplus, assembly GCA_032359395.1. Taxonomy (NCBI): domain Eukaryota; kingdom Metazoa; phylum Chordata; class Actinopteri; order Cypriniformes; family Cyprinidae; genus Enteromius; species Enteromius anoplus. Next base: position 20,248,854 of record JAUMHG010000055.1, read on the forward strand.
GCTATTTTTACGTACATGTTAAAATCCCAATTAATTCAGTGATGCAAAACTGAATTGTCATTACTCCATTCATCATTACTCCAGTCTTCAGTGTCACATGATCTGATTTGTTGCTGAAAAAAATTTAAATAAATAATTGCTGAAAACAATTGTGGTGCTTAATATTTGTGTTTAAACATTCATTAATTTATTTGATATATATACATGCATAGTGGGTACGGAAAGTATTCAGTCCCCCTTACCTTTTTTTTACTCTTTTTTTATATGGACACCATTTGCTAAACTCATTTAAGTTCAATCATTAAAATCAATTCATGTACACACATCACCCCATATTGACAGAAAAACACTGAATTGTTTAAAAGCATTTTTGCAGATTTATTAAAAAAGAACAACTAAAATATCACATGTTCGTAAGTATTCAGACCCTCTGCTCAGTATTTAGAAGAAGCACCCTTTTGATCAAATACAGCCATGAGTCTTTTTGTGAAAGATACACGTTTTTCACACCTGGATTTGGGGATCCTCTGCCATTCCTCCTTGCAGATCCTCTCCAGTTCTGTCAGGTTGGATGGTAAACAATGCTCAATTGGGTTTAAGTCAGGGCTCTGGCTGGTTCACAGAGTTATTGTGAAGTCACTCCTTTGTTATTTTAACTGTGCGCTTTAGGGTCATTGTCTTGTTGGAAGGTAAACCTTCAGCCCAATCTGAGATCCTGAGCACTCTGGAGAAGGTCTTCATCCAGGATATCCCAGTACTTGGCCGCATTCATCTTTTGCTCGATTGCAACCAGTCGTCCTGTCCCTGCAGCTGAAAAACCCCCACAGCATGATGCTGCCACCACCACGCTTCACTGTTGGGACTGTATTGGACAGGTGATGAGCATTAAGAATTAAGGCCAAAAAGTTGGTCTCATCAGACCAGAGAATCTTATTTCTCACCATCTTGGAGTCCTTTGTGTTTTTGAAACGCGGGCTTTCATGTGTTTTGCACTGAGGAGATTAAGTGCAGCAGAAATGTTTTTGTAACCTTGGCCAGATCTGTGCCTTGTCACAATTCTGTCTCTGAGCTCTTCAGG
>JAUMHG010000055.1:20264417-20282353 GCA_032359395.1 Enteromius anoplus
GCAGGGTCGAAACATAAACATCGCATTCATCAGTAATATGCATCTAGACAGCTGAAATGGAAAATGATGGGTCGCCTTAAGAACTGCCTGCTCTCGCCGCCGCACCTCTGAGTGTGCCATTTGAAAAAAATGCGGGTCATGAAGCGGGTCGGGTACAATATTTTCTTTTCTTTTTTTTTGCGGTCCGAGTTGCGGGCGGGTTATAATATAAGGTTAATATAAGGTTATATTAACGTTTTGCAAATGTGTACAGAAAAAGTATATGCAAGTTTGTGTGTTAGTAAGCAGGGTGAGTCGATTGGGTGTTTCATGCAGTAGTGAATGTGACATGTTTAAATCTGTACCTCGCTCTCCCCGCACTCGTACAGAGCATCGCCATGAACGGTCATCTGGTAGCACGCATACAGTGCCGCTGACTTCTCGTACGACGCCAAGAAGTCCGGGTCCTCAAAGCTGACCGGCACTAACCTCACCTTCAGAGTGATGAAGGGATGATTAGAGGAAGTGCGATTAAATACAGAAGACGGAAGGATAGTAGAAAATCAAAATAGGATCATGGGACATTCAAAAAAAAAAAACAGATAAAAAACACTGGAGGATGGGGAGAACGAAGGAGATAAGGACAAGAATGTGTGGATAAGGGGAGTGGTTAATACAACAATAGCAATGAAATTATTTCAACAGTACTGTACACATCACATACGCAGTGCTTTTGGGTTCATATTCACACTGACCTTTTAAATCTGACCCAAATCAGACACTGGTCTGAACAGATAATGCTTGCTTATATTCTTCACAAATGGCACAGTTTGGATTCTTTTGCATGGGAAAGGGGTTCAGAATGGAATTGAACATGACAATTAAGATTACAGCATCTTCTAAAAACAAAGAAGGCCTAAGAGTAAATATGAACCCAAAAGCATTCCCAAGCTGTCTTACACTATACCGTGGCTCATTATGCATTACACAAATGTTTCAGTTCAAACTATTTACAGTTCTTTTTTTGATTAGTGATCTTATAAACTATCGGTCTTAACTACGTAGGCTTATATTGGAAGTCATTCATGCTTTTATGTTTTTGCCCCAGATTTCTGAATGTACTGTGTTATACTGTTTACATTATAATGCTCTGACGCACTAAAGGACACTGAAGCACATAGGATATACAGATAGGTATGACAGCAACTTGTTTCTGTGTTGAGTAGGACAGGAAAGGGAATGCGCATCACAGATTTAAACCCTGAGTTGGAGGGTAAATGTAGGGAAACGGGAGGCTGAAGGTGAGGCTGGTGCACCGGGACTGTGAAGCTTTGCTCGAGGCAAAAAATAAATAAATAAATAATAAAATTACATGCCTTACACAATACAGACCATCGATGAACCTGATCAATAACAGTTAACACTGGGATAAGCACTGGTCCCTTTACTGATTTCAGGTAAAAAAGGAAAGGAAAAACACCCATTCTAAGCTTGTCTATCCCAAAAAAGCATGTTTCAGACAAAAATATGCAGCAGGCACCCTTCAATGCAAACACACACACACACAAAGGATTGTCAAACAATTCAACAACTCGAAACGGTCATGAAGCCAGGGGCAGAGAGAACAGACATTTAGTCCAACTCACAGCAAAACGTCTCACGCAGAGCTTTCTATATTCTCTGATCTAATTAAATAGCTTACAACGTTTTCATTGCGTAAGCTAACATGTGTTATACATGTCTTTCAGCCACAGACCTTGTTGAGATACTGGTTGTGTATTCAGTATTCAGTCTGTCTTATTTTCAGACCTACTCATTACTTCTCAAAAGAGCTATTCAGGGAGGTCAGACTGCTTAATAGGCTATAATATGAAACTCATGCCACTGGATATTTATTAACTCATTTCTCACGTTTGTCAAAGAACTGCTTGAATTTCAAAAAGAACGGCAAACTGTGAAACACTCACATTTGTTTTGACAAGTTAAGCTGTGGTGCTCATTTGAGGCATGTACGTTTAAGCTCATTCCCTTTTTATTCCGCTCATCCTTGGTAGTGGTGGTGAAATACCACACAGTAATAAAAACAACAATGTTAAATATAGTTGTGTTAAAAAAAAAAAAAAGAAAAAAAACTAAAAACTGAGGCTGCACGGAAATTACAGGAGCTTATAATCAACACTCAGTCAAGGTGCACTACCTATAAGATGATGTTTGACTGAAATTTCCATTTCCTAGTTTGGCGTGAGAAGAGGAAAGTGAAAGAAAAGCACCAGCTTAAGAGCCTAAACATCTCAACAGCAACAAACTCCTTGTTTTACATGGACACCTGTAGAAACACTGCCCACATAGTGCAGATGAGAGCGTTTTCCTCATTTCCCTTCCATTTCTCTTTCGCCCTCTTTTCAGGATTAGATTCATACCGTTTCCATGGCTTACCTCCATTTTTTCATTTCGTACTGCTTCAGCCTTTCCTCATTTCCTGTCTGCTTGCTTTAGGTTTCCTCCTCCTAAATGTTGCTTTAAAACACTGCTCATTAAAGTCACTGCACTGTGACAGTTTGCTTCCATTTTCCAACACGCTTTGGGTTCTACCTCACATTTCCATGCATCGCTAGTCAAAACCCTCAAAATGATATTTGGTTTGAAGACTAAAGCAGAAGCGTGGCCATGTCAAATGTGCTCAACAGCTAAGAGAAAGCCCTTCAGAGGTGGATCCCCTGACCTGGTTCTCAGTAGGTTTGTCAGGCGGGTCCTTGTGAATGGCCATCTGGTAGAGTTTGTACACTTGGTAAGAGGCGTCAAACGAGGCTTTGAACTGTGGACTGGGAGGGTTGGAGCGCACCAGCCTCACCTTCAATATGAGGACGAGCATCAGAGGGTTAAACAGAAAAAATGACAGATTGTTTCCAAGAAACACACCAAGACAAAAGGTATCAGTACAGCACTGCAGGAGAACCGTGAGTGTGGAACATCTTATGATTTGGAACGGAATTTGGAAACAGAATAAAAATCTATTGTACATGCAGTTTTTTATAGCACATGGGTGGATATCATGAAGCGGGTCAAGAGCATGTATGGTTAAAAAAAAAGAAATAAAAAAAAGAAATATTTCATCAAATTTGGCTAAAAGGAAATAAAGCCACTTTAATATTCTTGTATTGGGATATAATGACTTTTTTAAAAGAATAATACTCTTTACTCTAAAATATAAATCCAAATTTATGAATATAAAGTTGATAGAACTTAAATGTTTAAACCAGGTTCAGCTGACAAAAATCTGCTAAATCAAAATCAGACAAAAAGTTGGTTGCCTTAATAATAAAACTTCATTTATGCAGCAATTTTAACAATTTTACAACAAATTGAGAGAATTAAGAATAACTGTAATGAAAACTTGATTAATGAAAACAATGGAATTGACAAAAAAAAACGTATCCAGTTGCATTTAGTAAAGAGTATTTGTGTGTAATCTGAGATCCAGTCTCAAAAATATAAATATATATATATATATAGAGAGAGAGAGAGAGAGAGAGTGAGTAACTTTCATGAGATTCACTCGCACATGTGCAAATTAATGGTCAAAGAAAAATCAACATTTAGCTAAATAAAATAAATAAATAAACACACACACACAAAGAGTAATTCATATTCATCATATTAAAACATTTGTTTGTTTGGGTGAGATTCAGCATGGGTTCAGCAAGAAAAGGTTATTGACTGTGTCTGTAAAAGGTTGACTCATGTGAACGATATACCGGTAGACACGGTTAACCGGTAGAAATTTGTCAACCGGTTGAGATTTTGGTCTATCGTCTAAACCGCGGTTAAGATCATGTGACGTTGCACGTTACGTAACCATGCAATACACATTATCTTCGACAATGGAAGAGGCTGTGTTGCCAACTTATCGACTTTTTAGACCCCCCTTTGTGACATTTTTCCAAAAAAGCGACTAGAGACAAATCTAGCGACTTCTTGGACAAACTTCAGCGAGTCTCTGGTAGTGCCGCGCACGCGCGAGTTAGCATTATTTTAACAGATTTTTTTTGAAGAACGTTACCGGTTTTCCAGAAACCTGTTAATTTGTAAACGCTGATTAATAAAGAACCAGTTCCTAGTCCTCAATGCAATGCAAACTGAGAAGATGATTACATATGACTTCCTGGACTAATGATTAAACACAGACCTGCAGTGAATCCATCTCTGTACATAAGTGTCTCCTTACTGTATACTGTTACAAAAGAAACAGTTGAACTGGCTTTCATTATATCGCATTAGCAACCGCGGTCAAACACAGGAAATGATGAAAAGCTATAATAACAATGACCACTACTATAGAATGATTTATTTATTCAAGTAATTTTTAATCCAGCGAGTAGCTATTTATAAATAAATGAATCGGCCCAAAACCAGAAGGTTGCCAGGTCAAGATGCATTGCACCAGGTTATTAAAAACAAACTTTACTGATTCTCCTAGAGGAGTGGAACAACATGAGGGTAAATAATTCAAATGAGCACATACAGTAGGTCACAACACTCAAACACATGACAGTCAAGTCATTCTGTTGCACACTAGTTCTCTTTTAGCTTGCTGTATAAGGGGGTAAAAGTCTGACGTCAGTTTAAAGCGAACTGTGTGGGATGGATCAGATGTTATGTTTGATTAGCAAAACAGAGCTTGACATCTAACAGGATCATCTGTGTTTGCACAAGGACAAACTGGCCTCAGAAGTGAGGCGGCAAATCAAAAATCCAATCCTCCAAAAACATTTAATTGACTGGTAAAGCTGTTCGTAATTAAAGGACCTCTCACAGAGACATTTTCATTGGACGAGGTGCTTGTGGTTCACAAGTTCCCCAGAAGAGCACGACTAGGAGATTTAGCTTCAGTTTTATTTTATTTGGCCCTCGCTTGAAATCTCTTATTATTGCTTGGCCAAGTTAACGAAGATATTTGCGACTTTTGTTTCAGATAAACATAAGTAGAGTCTTTTAATCTTCGGGGGCGATTCTCTTGAGATGCAGACGTTTGATTAAGTGTGTGAGGAGTAACCAAGACAAAGAGAGCTCTCAAAACAGCTCGGAGATTTCAAATTATGCAGGGGGTGAAAGAGGGCAGAAGCAAACTCTACACATTTGTACTTGACAAGATAGTCAGTGTGGGGGGAAAGTTATGATGTGCCTCTACTGCCCTCTGCAGGTGCAGTTGGGCGATTTTGATTACCATCATAATTCATCTTTAGAAGACACAGATATACTTTAACGTTCTGGGGTTCAGTCCAAGTTATCCTAGACCAAGGAGCTCTTGCAGCACAAAAATGATTACACCAGAAAGTCTTTCTTAGTTGGTTTGTTTGTTTTGAAACACAAAGTAATATTGTGAAATAGTATAACATTACAAAAAAAGTTTTCTATTGGGATACATTTTCAAATGCAATTTATTCTAGGGACGCAAAGCTGAATTTCCAGCATCAGCACTTAGCCTTCAGTGTCATGATCCTTCAGAAATCATTAATAATGTGCTAATTTGCTGCTCATTTCTTATTATTATCAAATGTTGAAAACAGTTGTGTTGCTTAATATTTGTGTCTCAACCTTTTTTTAGGATTCTTTGACGAATAGACAGTTTACAATTATTAAAAAACTGTCGCTTTTGATCAATTTAATGAATCCTTGCTGAAAAATCTTTGAAAGTTTTGCATAAAATGAAAGTAAAGGGGGAATATCAGTCAATAACGCCTTAAATAACTTCAGAAGACTGATTTTGGGCATTTTTATTAAAGGGGGTCATACAAACCCAGTTTTCCACAAGCTAATATGATTCTTTAGGGTCTTTAATGGAAAGTTTGTAATATAGTTTGTTTTAAAATTTCTCAAGGATAGTGTAAAAAGCGCTCATTTTCCCCTGTCAAAAACAACTCACAAGAAATCTCTCTGTTCTGTGTACTTCCCCTTTAAATCTTCACGAGCTCCGTTGATCCCGCCAGTCTTTTCCTCAGTGAAACTTACTGTTTAGCACATTATTAGGAAAGGTGATTTGCAAAGATTCATTAAAATACATTATACTCACTGCTTCTGTAGGTGAGGCTGGATAATGAATGATTCGCGTGAACATAACGCATTTCGGTGCGTTTCCCTTCAGAACCAAACATAACGTTACTCCTCAGTCACTCAGATGTCGGGAGTAAATGTTACTGCTATGTTCATTAATACATTCAACAACAAAACACCTCAATCTCTTAGGAGTCTTGCTTGTCTCTGTGTCTCGGTCTGATGACGGTTCACTAAGGGCGGGTCTGAGGTAGGGTACCAGTTCAGTTTGTGTGACACGATGCTGTCAATCATCTATTGTGGGCGTGGCCTCTGTCTGTTCAACGCAACACCGACATGCATTTGAGAATGGCTTGATTTCAGAAGGGCAACTTATTTGTATTAAATTAAAAGAAAACTACTGCTGGATCTTTATCATTGTGGGGTGGATGTGTACACAGACTCTACACATATTTCACTCCAAACAGCTTGTAAAAGTGCATGTGGCACTGTATGACCCCTTTAACTCATGGAAAAGCATTACTCCGCTTTCATTTTTCTGTCTTTAAAAAGAAAACCATTCTTTGTTTTTCATTTTTGGGTAAACTATTCTTTCAATATGTACTGAACCCAGAACATTCATTTCATGAACTCTACTTTAAGATGATTTGCCTTTTGATGCAATCTTTTCCCTGTCAAACATCGAATGCTTTACTTACAGCCAATCAGACACGTGTGGAGTTATAATACATACACTGTATGTAAACAACTCATTAGGCTGAGAGTCTCTGAGGTCCCTCTCCGAGGGCTTAATGACCCCACAACTGAGATTTACAGAAATTAGCCCCCATTTCACAAGCGATAAAAAAAATGAGGTCTCTCAAGGAAAACTGTAATACTCCACACACATCCATTTTTATTGTGCGCCAGAGAGATAAGTGGCAATGAACAAGGACAGAGCTTAACTAACGTCAAACTACACTCGGTCGGTTTAGATTTTAGATTTCCACACAAGTGTCTGTCACGCACATTACATTTAATAAATAAATAAATATGTATGCAAAAGTGCATGATGAAACAAAAGAGTTTTGTACACAAGAGCTGCTGGCCGTGAAGACTTTCTCACGTATTGTTTCTGAGGTGAACCGCTAACCTTGTTCAGAAGACAGTGACATTGACTGCACTTAAGATAATTGAACGACATGTTGAAGTCGATCAAATCAATCCAGTCGACAAGCTAATTGAGGGATGAACCGACCCAGTGCCGTCTCCAGAGACAATGACGTTTGGGGTATAAGACGGTCTTTCATACAAACTTGCTTAGAAAGCAAAAACATTGGCTGTTTACCCATGCTGACTTCACCCAAGCAATCACAGCAAAAGCAGGAGAGGATTGTTTTCGAGAAGACAGCCTGGAATATTTACCCAGGAGACTCAAACCACTGGGTCTGATAGTTATGCCATTGAGATCGATCAGTTTTGATTGATGCTTCCTCTCTTGCTTTGGCTTTGTTTTTTAAATACATACGTTTCAGCAAAGTTGATGCCTTACCTCTAAACGGTACAGAGGGTCATTGGGTAAGGACTCAGTAATGAATTCCTCCAATGATTTGGGCTGACTGGATGAAGGTTTTGATGGGGCGGGATTCACTGGGGCTGAAGACACTGCTGCTTGCTGCTTCTGTTGCTCTTTTTGAAGTCGTCTCTCTTTCCTGAGGTCCTTAGCTTTCCGACACAAAGGCCTGTTGGGATCGGCACCCTTACCTAGAATTAAGAAAAAATAATAATAAAAGATACTTGTGAGTTGATTAAAACCACCTATTGAGAGTACAAACATTAGTGCACTGTCCTTACACCAAGAAATGACACTAATATTCACTAAAATTACACAATATTCCGCCAATTTGTTTTCTATTTTAAAATATAATTTATGCCAGTAATAAAAAGCTAAACATGATCCCTCAGTAATCATTTTAATATGGTGATTTGCTGCTTGAGAAGCATTGACTACCATCAATAATAAGCTTTACTTCTTAATATTTTTGTGAAAACCATGATGCATGTAAGTATTTTGAAATGCATACTGTATGTGTTTTTATATATGCACATAATAAATATACACAGTACACACATATACTGTAAACAAAAACTTTTATTTTGGATGCGAATGCGTTTAATCGGGATTCATCTTTTGACAGCACTAGTTTCGATCAATAGTAAGTTAAAACATCTTTACTTATTTCAAATAGAACTATTTTTTTATATTATAAATGTCTTTACAGTCACTTTGACTGACATATGATCCTTCAGAAATCCTTCTAATATGCTGGTTTGTTTTTTAATTTGCTAATTTGTTTGCACTTATTTCTTTTCTTTGATCTTTGATGACTAGAAAAGTCAACAGAACTTTAAAAAAAAATGTTACATAAAATGTTATAAATTAATGGTCGTGCTTCTTTTAATGCGTTCTTGCTGGATAAAAATATAGCTTTAATTATTGGTGGTAACAAAAAAAAGAAAAGGAAAGGTTTTCAATGTTTTATGATATGGTTTTTGCATTTTATTTCTGTGACGCATTTCTGGATGGATTGTGTTTTTACAAGCCTTTAAACTTGCAAACACTCTCAATTCTTAGCCTTTAGATTCATAACATGCACTGATAAATCACGCACATTAAGATAAAGAACATAATGCGGTTGATTTTCGTTTTGTGTTGACTTCGTTAGCTATATGTGGCCTGTGTAATTTTTAACAACGTCTGCCCACAGGCAGAGGCACACCCTGAGTCTAAAATATGTCAAATAAATAGTTCCGCACAGTGGAAAACCTGACATCTCCAAAAAGAGCCAAAAGCAGCAGCAGGAGTCAAAAAAAAACAACAACTGCGAGCCGGGATGCCCATCTGAAACAAAACTTAGCGTCCATTTACAAACTACCACTGCTGAAGGAGCGAAGACTACAGGAGCTGTATAATCAGTAACAGGTCTCGAGCACATCCCATTTGGAGCCGTTTTGCTGGGTGTGACAGCATGTTTCCGTTAGCGGCTCGAGGGCAGGTTCGCTATCGGTAGGAGAGCGTGATCCTTCCAGCGAGTTACGAGCACGATGTGTGCACTCCAATGAGTCGTCTAGTAGTTTGAATTAGTAAGCGCAGGGCCCGGGTCCTCCCGTTTAGATGGAAGTCATTTGCACTCCTCTGATTTCATGACATCATCGCAGCTGTAAAACAACAGGGCTCTGTTTGTTGACTCCCGCTGCTTTTGCGAGGATTGTTCAGGCCGCTCGCAGGTTTCAATGAAAGTGTCAAGATGGTTACTCAATTGCCCTGAAGGAAACTGAAGGAGGTGGTAATCCCAGATCGAGAACGACAGGCTGGTCAGGAAAATGAGAGAATGAGAGGGTCATCGCATCGGTTACTGCTTCAGCCCTGGCAGCCGGCCATCCATTTACTATTGAAAAAGATTAGAGAGAGTGCTATATGGCTGAGCTAACGCTCAGACACACGCTCCAGCCATTAAAAGGGGTCATATGATGTGATTTCAAATTTTCCTTTCTCTTTAGAGTGTCACAAGCTCTTGGTGCATAAAGAAGATATGTAAAGTCTCAAAACCAAGGAGATATTCTTTATAAAAGTTGGAGACTTGTTGCCGATTAAATCACCCAGCCCTAGTAACATTGGCCGAACACCGCAAGCGTGTGGCGGAAATCACAGTGCACTGAAGAGCTGGCTTTTTCAGAACAATGAGCTTTGTACAAATCAACCTGTTTCAGGAGGCGGGGTTTAGAGGAGAAACAACAATGTATATTGTGTGGAAAATGTGGTTTTTGCATCTTAAAGCGCATAAACGCATGGCATTACACCAAATACACAAAATAATGTTCTTTTTAGCAAAAATGTTCCTATTCTGAAGCATGAGCACATTTCTATCTATAAACCTATTTTTCAAGAATAATTTGAGTGGTATTGCAAAGAATTGCCTAACCTTTCTGGTCACTAGATATGCCTGTAGGCCATTTTGAACTGATTAGCTGGCAATTACGAAAACAGACACACATATTTGACACTGGAAGTGCAAAATTAAACGCTTCACATCCTGTTCTAGCGGTCGAGAACAAAAAGTGATTCATTTGTTGGGCTGCGCAAGCTAAACAGTTTATGCGTGATAATACATTTTGAACTTTGGCAGTATACATCTGTGTATAGAGTACAATAACCTGCTTAATCCCTCCCTCTCACTCTCTCTCTCTGTATCCCCGCTCAATCTCCCTGGACCGACGCCAGCCCCTCGGAGTGCTCCCGGCATCTAATGTCAACAGTTTACACGCCGACATCCTGTTTGGAGCAATAAGGAAAGCAAGGCCATTTCCTGCCTGTCCGTGTGCCAGCCGCCATCAAGCGTCAGCCAGCCCGCCTGCCATCAACCCATCTGAGATACTGTAGCTAAGCGCAACTCATAAAACCTGTCAGTAGCATATAAATCAAATAACATTTCATTAAAATAAGGAATTATATATTTACATGAAGATATTTACTTTTGTTCATGTAATTTTGTACTGCTATAGCAAAGAAAAAAACTAATTCATAAATTAAGGTCTGTACAACAAACACTGAATACTTCCATGATAAACAGGTCACAATTTTGAGTTCAGAACAGGTTTTATTCTAGATTATCAAGCAGAGTAAAGTGGGTTTTTGTTTTTTAATTTACAAATAAATGCTATTCTTCTGAACTTTCTGTTGATCAAAATATGTATCTCAGTTTCAGTTTTAAAAATATTAAGCATTACAACTCAATGTAATAATAATAAATGGTTCTTAAAGCAGGAAATATCATAAAAAGTTCATCTTTAGTTTAAATTCAAAAAGGAAAACAAACTAAATTGTCATTAAAATAACGCCACACTGCAATTTGTTGTTTGGACTGTTCTCGACAAGTTTCAATAGATTCACCCATGTGAGTGTAAGAACAACACAAAAACAATGTTTACTTACTTTCTTTAGTTTAAAACAATAAACTAAGATGTCTTAGAAGTTATCTTTAGAAATGCAGCATTAACCGGATGCAGCTTGCTGGTTACACTTGCAACACAAAGCGCAGATTTGGACCAGCTTTAAAAAGCACATTGATAACAGACTATTTACACTTTCCTCAAATAAATCTGGCTTTTACACGCTTCGCATGAGACGTGGGACCTCCTACAGGACCTCAGAGCGCTGCTCTGCGACTTCCTCCGACAAAGAGCCAGAGTCATTGAGACAATTAGCCCTTTCTTAACATTCATTCTTCCCTCTTTTCCTGTTAATACCTCCAGTTGACTTAGAGGAGGGAATGTTTCCGGCCAAGGTTGTAAATACGGCAAAGGGATGATAGAGATGTTGAATGGCTTTGCTCCAAACCTGAGTAAACACGAGCGAGAGAGCTAGAGCAGACGCTCGGCCGGATCCAGGACAAAGACAGAATGAGTTCTGTTACTTACACTGTTTAACTGAGCTCGGAGTGGACCGGCTGGTATGGTTCTGCCTGACTACAGTAGTGTCTCAGTACTGTATATATGCAATCACTTGTCACTTTAAAAATATTAATATAGCATATTCATGTATTACATTTGATTAAAAAAAATAAAAAAACTCCAACAAGCATAACAACTAAAGCGAGCATTTCTTTTAGAGAAACAGTGCTTGACTTAATTTGCATGTCCAACAGATTATATATATATTTTTTTTTTTTTTATAATAAATAAATAAATATTACTTTGAATAATAACAAAAATATTTTCAAATCATTTATAATTTATAGTAATTTAAATTATATTTATAATAGTGCTGGGCAACGATTAATCACATCCAAAATAAAAGTTTGTGTGTGAACTGTTTATATTTATCATTATGAATGATGGAATGAATGACACATTTATATAGCGCTATTACTGTGTAGTGCTATACACCCAAAGCACTTTACAATCATGTATATAAATATGTATATAAATACACACATACCGTACATAAGTAAAAACTATTTATATGTATTTACGCATATAATTTATATTATATCTAAATATTTTTAATGTATAAACATAGCATTTTTCTTAAATATATACATGCATGCATGTGTGGTTATATATACAAAATAAATATACACAGTACACACATACTGTATATATATTACATACACAAAAACTTTTATTTTGGATGCTAGTAATCACTATTAATCGGTGACCACTTGTGGCACTTATGTATAATATTTTTTAATTATCATAATATTTACACTAAAAATAACAACAATAATACAAACACGCATTGCACACGATTGAATCAAGAGCGAACACAGCTCAGATTGTTGTAAGACTAATTAAATGGGTCACGGTCAAATGCTGACCTTTTTAAAAACACTGAATATTATCACGCTTGACTAGAAACACTGACCGGATTGTACTGGGGTCAGTAAACACGTACTGTTGCGAGCGGGCCGTTGTGTGCAAGGGAGAGATAAACTCTGACAGATCTGTTCCTGCGGAAGACACATTCTCCCTCTATAGCACTTAACAGTTCGTAAAAGGTCCAGAACTGCCTTTCCTTGAGGAGCCATGGACACACATTTAAAGTTACGCAAGCTAATGTACAGGCAGCAGAAACTCAAAGACACATTCCTTCAGGTGCTAGCGCGCACACACACACACACTCCCTGAGGGGACAGGGGAAGGTATATTCGCTGTGTGGGGATGAGTCAGGGCAGGGTGAATTAGAGCTGGCACACTCCTTTATGAGAGGAAAACATATGGAAAGAGGAATAGTGGGGCGTGGAGAAGAGAAACACTTTTACTACCTGGACCAGCCTTTACTGGCACAGTCAACACACAAACACACAAGCCTGAATTTAAAATACAATATGCTTTATACAATCCACTACTATACAATACTATCACTAAGATCCTCTGAAGAACTAAGCAACAGATTTCCAGATTTTGACAAGGTCATAAAAAAAATGATTTGTTTCTCATTAACATGAGTTACGAGTGAAAGCCTGTTCACATGCACTCGCTCCATTCAGCTCGAATGTCCAGAGAAACCATTCACAGAATCTGTTGTTTATAACTAGAGTATTAACCTCCTGTGTGGAATCAGTCATTTAGCTCCTTCTGCGTCAACGCTAACAACAGAAATAACTCAGACGTATAGATGGTCATAAAGCAAGCTGCCATAAATTTGTCACTAGGTGGTTTCCGTTTAGAGATAGAGAGAGCGAGAGTTTTCCCCTCCTTTAGGGAGGCTCTGTAAATCCTTCCCATTTCCGGCCCGTTCTGTGGGGGGTGCTCTTTCCAGGGGCCTGTAGATGTATGGGACTTTTAATTTGTCTGTAGCTCATATTCATAGATGTTCGGTGCTTATGCCTTAAGTCCACAGGGAATGTATTATGCGCTTATGTAAAGTGTTGACTCGCAGATAAAGCCAAACACTATTTCTAAAGAAATTTAGCTTCAGTAAGGGGTGAAATTATGTTAGACATGAAAAGTGATACTTTCAGGAACGCATAAAGTGGCGAAGGAAAAAAACTAAACCATATGCCCCAAAGAGAGATCACATTTATTTCTGAACCAATTCTGCCCTCTAGTGTTCCTCAGAGGAACATCTTATGTTTAACAGTCTGGTAAGGAATTGAGAACTTCTGTTTTAAGCCCCACATGAGGTTATCTTAAAGCAGAGGTTCTCAGCGAGTGCACACCTACAATTGCCTATTTATCATGAATATGCATATTAATAGTCAGACCAGTAAAATAACTCAACAGGGACACTGGGTCTTCAACCACTGTTGTGGACAATGAAGGGCCTTAGATTCAAAAAGAGTGAGAATTACTGCTTTAAGTGTTTTTAAGCCTTTGGATCAGAGGCTTAAAGAGACTAAAGTATGACAATTTCCTGTTAATAGTTACATTGTAGCAACTGATCCTGCAACACTAAGGCCATCAGGGATTTTGACACTACAAAACAAAATGGTTTTAGTTTTGAATGCCCATACAATACCGCCCATCCACAAAAGCCATTGGCATGCAGGAATTTGAGTTTGCAATCTGAACTGAATGTAATGAGAGAGCCATAATTGGAATTCATTCTGTTGTGAGGACCAACACAACAGCAATGCATATGCAGTGCAAAATGACTCACATCTGACGAACCAATTTTAACTTTTCATAAACTGGTCCAAAAATATGTTCCAAGTATACAGTGGTAAAGATGCAGCTTCTACGAGACTGACCTGGTTTGGGGGTAACATTAGTGGTTTTCTCTGCGTCGTCTCTGGGTGTTGTTGGCGCAGTTGAGTTGGTGGTGTCTGTGTCTGGGCTGGTGCTGATGTCCTGTACTTCACTGCGGTCTATTTTCAGAAGGTCTTGAGGAGGTGGTTGAACACCCTCTTCATGCACAGAGTCCATAGGCTCTCCTAAAGAATCAACATATGCGCCTTTAAGATAACTACATTGACAATGTGGCTCATTTCCAGGGATTCACTCAACTCGCACTGCTACCTGGGACCATCAAATTACGCAAAACCTTTGAAAAGAAAACCTCAATTGGTTTCATTTAGATACACACACTCACACAAGTTTTACATTTGTATGTCTCAACGGTATGAAATTGGTCTTGATAGAGACTAGTCGCAAGCATAAATGTACTTCTTCAACCGAAACCGCATTTGTCATACACAACACCGCAAACAAACAAATCATGCACAGGAAACACAAAAAGAAAAGCAAACTGCGAAATATGGCTGAGATAACACATGATACATGGATGATAGGATGGGCGTCCTGTTAAAGTTTGGCCTACAGCAAAGAAAGCGCACCTGACAAAAAGGACTGGGTTTTTCCTGCAGCTATAGCCACTGTCCTCTGAAGTATGGAAGAGAGAGGCTTTAGACGATCTTTGATATCTTCTAACAAACCTGGGATGGCAAACCAAATCAGACCACACCACAAAATATAAGAAAACAGACAGAAGCTATAACTGGAGAAAATACGGGCTTGGGAATGCAACTCTGCTCAAATTTGGACTGGGTAATATACGGAATCGCATATAACCAGATATGATTTACATTTAATGTGTTTTTAGCAGCAAAGACACTTGGTAGTTTTGATTCCATTAATCATTTCAAATGATCAGTTTCACGAAACTGATTCAAATATTTTTCATGTTACAGTAAAAATATATTTGTTAGGTTGTGTTTCACTTATGTCATGTATTTATTGTCTTGCAAGAACCTGCATAACAAAAATGTTACAAAAATAAAGAAATAAAATACATTTGTACCGCATGCAAAATTGCTATATTGTTATATCTGTGAATATACGGTAAATAAAAATGATTAAATATACCAGTGTCATTTTGAATCTGCTTTCAATGTTAAAAATTTTGGATCCTACATTGGAAAAAATTATTATATTAAATAACATTAAATTAAAAAATACCATAAATACTGAATATGACAAAAATCTGTAATTTATTGGTCAGCTCAAGCTCAAAAACAAGTCACACGTTTTATGCAATTTTTTGTCAGTGTTAGCAATGAAGAGCCTTTTCGAATCAGTTTACAAAACACAGACAAAATAATCATCCAACATAGCATGCGTGTGGATCTTCACATTAGTGTGTCAATGTTCAGCCTAAACCACCAGCAGCGACCTGATATCTAGTAAAAGGTGCCCACCTTCACGTCCCTCATTTTCTACTGGCATCTCTCCTTTGCTGAGGAACCTGTTTATCTTCTTTAAGGTCTTTTTGTGAGTCTTCGATGGATGGAAGTTCAAAGCATGGCACCTTCATAAAATAATTACAGCAACACATTAACAAATAAAGAGAGTGAAAAGGACACACGACATATTCTTATACCTGTATCCTACAGTGTATAGACAAAAAAAAGAGAGATTAAATTACCTGATTGTGTACTGTGGACAGCATGTCTTATTCATAATAGGTTTGTAAACATATTTGCCACTTCTATATTAAAAAAAGAAAGAAAAGAAAAAAGATCAATTTAATTAGTCATACACAAACCAATAATTATCATAAATTATCATGAATGATTAACGGCCATTTCTGCATGGCTCACTATTAAATGTACGATATAAAAAATTTTAAAAAATCACATTTAAAGTTGTT
Source organism: Enteromius anoplus (assembly GCA_032359395.1). Taxonomy (NCBI): domain Eukaryota; kingdom Metazoa; phylum Chordata; class Actinopteri; order Cypriniformes; family Cyprinidae; genus Enteromius; species Enteromius anoplus. Next base: position 20,280,577 of record JAUMHG010000055.1, read on the forward strand.
TAAATTATCATTCATTTACAATGAACATATTTAACCGTCATTTTTATGTATTTAATGTTTATATTGTTTTTGCTGAATCCTGCTTCACTTGATGAATCATAGATTCAAACCCATTTGTCTGATTGTAAGAGCTCTGTGAGACAGCTCGGGAAGCATGTCTGTGTTAAGCTCATTACACTGACCAGACTCCTGCACCCTGCTCATGTGTAACAGTGCTTCCTGCTGCAAGAAAAGCTATTTATTTAAAAATCAGACTATATTTTGAAACATGCAGTTCAATAATAACATCAGCTGCACCTTCTCCAGCCTCTGTCGATGAGATCTTGATAGTCCTGCACTGTCATCGTATGAGACCACATGCCTAGAGAGAGAACAACAGCATTTAGAACTTAGGATCAACCTGTTAAAGACGTGCGGGAATCACTCGAACACTGCATGCAGAACCATGCAGAGCCTCAAATGGACCCCTGACAGCAAATATCAGTGACACGTTGTTCACAAAGGAAATGTTTCCTTTGACGTCATGGAGAATTAAGCTCCCACACAAGGACAAGAACAGGACATCAGTCCTCAAAGCTGAGAATCCGCTCAGTTTTTTGGCTGTGGGGTTAAGATGGAGCTTTATCTAGATTGAGCTATAATGCAATTCAGTGCAAACACTGAGGAGATCTTTGATAGGCAGAAGATTAAAGAGACTCCTGTCACTACCTTGTGGATTATAGACATTATTATTAAATCCACACAATACTGACATTTTGATAAAGATGCATATCCACAACTAAAATGAATGACTGACATTTGCCAAAGCAAAATGGCTATGTCAATAACAGGTGGGCAGGTTGATGTATAAATGTGATACAGGCTAAAATAATTGTCATTTGAGACACGAACATATATACAGTCATGTGAAAAATAAGGAGACCCTATTAAAGTCAATGGTTTTCTGTATCAGGACAATATTTGGTTCTTTCCAGTTGTTAAAATTTGGAAAATAGTACCTCAGTTGAACTACATCACATGACACATCACACCGTGTCCTTATTTGTTTAACAAAAACAAAGCAAAGATCGAAAAGCTATGGGTGACAAAGTTAGGACACCCTATGATTCAACTGCCTTACTTGAAGTAATTGCCCCGGTTTATTGAGGTTTGTGGAGATTTGGAGCTCTAACTCACCACAACCTTTGCTGGTGTGCTGAAGATCATTGTCCTGTTGCATGACACGAAGCTATAGCTGGAAGATAGTTGGCCTCACATTTGACCCTAGAGGTCCTGTGGCTACAAAACAGGCCCAAAATCATCAGCCATCCTCTGGCATTTGGGACTTTTGGTGTGAGGTGTTTGTGCTGATTTGCGCTTCGGGTGTTCACTAAATATGGCACTCTGAATTATGGCCAAACATCTCCAATTTGGTCTTGTTTGTTCAAAGGACATTGTTCTAGAAGACTTATGGTTTGTTCAGATGCAAAGATAAACTGTGCTGCCCTGTTGTTGTTGTTTTTTTATAAAAAAAAAAAACAATTTGCTGGGATGTCCACTCCTGTAGGATCAGTGTCCGTTTTGAATGTCTCCCACTTGTGGATAATCTACCTCACTGTAGAATGATGGACTTCAGATTGTTTGGAAATGGCTATATTACTCTTCCCAGATTGATAGTAGAGCCCGACCGATACAGGATTTTTAAGGCCGATACCGATACTAATATTTGTTGGTTTTAAAATCCGATATGCCGATATATCAGCCGATATTTATTTTTTCTTTTTTTTCTTTTCAGAAA
>JAUMHG010000055.1:20282805-20293171 GCA_032359395.1 Enteromius anoplus
GGTATATGAAATATTTTGTATTTTGTAAGACACTTCCTTAATTTTGTTATTGATACAAAAACGTATTTGACAGATTCCATGCTTTAACCGAACGATCCAAGATCATGCGAAATCGTCAACAATCAAATCCAGCTAACTTAGTTATTAGCGAGGTACGAAGAACGGACCCCAGACACAGCCATTAAGCAGCATCAGTCAGATCACCACAACAAAAGAGGTTTGTTTTTACCTGACTTATCATGCATTAATCTAAGCAATACAAGGGCGCCTGTTTTTCATCGCACAATAGCCCCTGATTAGGGTTTGAGGCAGATAAACAAACCCTAAAAAGGCGGGTAATCATCTCAAACACAGTGCATGATCTCCTCATCCAAAAAAGACATCACTGGCAATCAGTTCAGGCCTAAAGCACAACACAACAGTTAGTCTGTGCCATGAAAACACAGACGCTTCGCTGATTCAATACAAAACACAGTCTAAAAGTAATAAAATAAAAGTAATAATCTGCTCTGAACATTGCTTTAATTGTTGCACTCATGCAATCAATGCATTCATAATTTTGCACCAGAAGCATCTGTCAGACAAAAGATTTAGGCTGTGTCTACTCTGGGTTAAGCATTAGCTCAATGTAATGCAATCTCATTGCATAAATTTGATCGGTGAGTGATAAAGTGACGAGTTTAAGACGAGTCATTCACCTCTGTATAGTTATGCCAGTCCTTAAGTCCAGCACCAGCTTTTCCTGCATTTCCATTTGAGTGCTTTATGGTAACCGGTTAGTATACTTTGCAAAGAAACATTATGCAAATCTTTACACACAACATTAGTTCAAAGTCAAATTGACGTCAATTACAATCTCAGACAGACTTATTGTTTATTATACATTAGGGGGCATTACACACAAGAAAAAAAAAAAAAGTAAAAAGATGAATGTGCATCAATGGATGCAAAGTACAAGATAATGCATTATGTCTTAGACTTATTAAGAATGATGGAAAAAGTCTTCATATTGTTTTAATCGGCTTGCTCCACCTCTAAAATACAACACCATCAAACCCTCTTTTATTTCTCTACCTCAGCTCCATTCTGGTATGTAACACACATTTGCAATTAATAAATTATAATCCTCTCCAACATTATTTCTCAATGCATATCCAGTTTCATTTCATCATGCTGACTTTCGGTTCTGGAACTTACTTTCACTTCCAAATAAGCTAAATTATTCAATCCCTACAATCAGTTAAACTATTCTCATACATGACAGGGTTGAAATGAGTCATGGTGGCAGATAAAGACAAATATGTGAAGGGTTAATGAGACCATCACCATTATGCAGGTCACTAAAATAGACAAAGCAAGTTGCTTAGGACAACTTCCAGACTTCCAACTTCCATCAAACGTCTCTGAGTGTTCCCATCACGATGGTTTCCAGCCAAGTCAGGATTAGCATATAAATAATTGAATTAAATACAATATTGTAACAATCCTAGTTAATCCTAGTTAAAAAAAACTATCAAAACGTAGCTTAAAAGACAATAAATATTTTAGATGTGATTATAATACACATTTTTCATAGTATAACCTTGCTTACCCAAGAAACTATATTCTAGATTTTATATTTTAGCATGGGTGGTCCCTCATACAAGAGTAATCACTGGGGATATCTGGCATCTAAAAACGTTTGGATGACAGCTAACGGATAACGAAACCATCGCGGTGTTTTAATGGATTGCACAATGAAATACTGTAAACAACCCATCTGGAACTATATAACTAATACTTTAATATAATTAAGCGTCTTAACATTTCACAAATCACGCTTGCCAGTTGATGAAAACGTTGAACGCTAACGTTAGTCAAAACAGACTGGTCAAACCCGGCTTGCACAAACAGTTCTCTCAATTCACTGAGGATTTACCACCAGCCATCGGTAACACACTTACCATGTGAGAAATTGCCGTTTTCATGTTTACAGTAACCGCAGCGATAGCCGTCATCTCCCCCGAAATACTCCACTATACTGTACGAACCTCCTGCTGCCATTTCCACGCTCTCTTCAGAAGCGCCCAGAAACACATCGCAAAGTAACCCTACTATTGGAAAGGCCTGTGTCATGAATATTAATGAAGCTGCATGACGTTTGCCCAGTGCACGTTTCTGATTGGTCTGACGTGCTTAAACCCCGCCGTTAGTAGGTGGGGGCATAAAAACTAAACAAGATGATTAATATTAATGACGCGACGTGATTGGACGTTCCAAAAGGACAAGGAAGCAACGTCAGAAAAACACTTAATATTAATGAGCAAAAAATTTCGCCGTGTAGGATTCGAGCGCTTTAAACGCTGACCCAGGAAGCACTGACTCACTGTACTTATACTTTCCTGTATTTATAAAAGTCTCCTAAAAACTAGTAAAACATTTATGATTTAAAACTTTCGTTTGGAAAGCCTCCGAAATAACGTACTGTAACTGGCCTTGCCAAAAAATATGGACTGTACGCAAAAGTTGTAAGGATTTTGTGTGCTGCAATTTATTTGTTTTTTTTGTTTACTTTCTACCTTCACTTACCGTATGAAGCTTTACCTCCAGCATTCCCACAGTAGCCACAGCGATATCCACATTTTACACCTTTGAGCTCCACTATGGAGTACATTTCCCGAGGGATGCGTCTTGCTGGCGTCTATAGTTAAAGCCATGCAAACCCCCTGTGGTAACACTTTAAAACCCCTTCTCTCGACAACGTTGATAGATTGTTTCTGTGCAGCCAGTGATGGCGCATTTAAAACATCTGGCAACACACAGGCAGACGTCAAGTGTGATTTCAAATTTTCGCTTGTTACAAGTTAAACGAAAACTACATAAATAAAAACTAAAACCGAAAACGGCGAGGTCTGACGAAATAAGAACATGTTCGAAGGATTGAAGATGTTTTCAAAGCCACTAGGGGTCAGTATTATATAAAGTGTTTTAACTGTATTTCCTTTTTTTTAAATATTTATAATTGTTCTTATTTTTACAAAATACTCTGAATGTTATATATAATTCATATTATTACAATATGTTGTTTGTATAGAATATTTATATTGTATAAAAATTAAAAATAGCTATAGCTGTGCGTACCAACCACCGCCAGGTGGCAACATCGTTTAAAACAATCGTGAATGCCCGAACAATTCCGACTACCCACGAACGCAACCGAGCGTGCGCAACAGACTTCGAAGGCGTAGCCAAATGGAACCGAAAGAATCCGAAGAGGGCCGAGCTTGGACGACGCCCCGGCAGGGAAACAGTTCGTGGGTTGCCTATCAATGGCTCATACACCGGCCCGACCCATCAGAGCCATGCTAGGGCTTGTTAAGTGTCTGTTGATGAGATGAGACACTAACTAAATGATGGACTAATCTTGGGCATTTTGTTTTTCCGAACACTATTAAATCGTTTTAAGGAATTACCGAGCTGGGATTTTGGAATTATTACGGTTATTTTGGGATATTACAGAAGTAGCTAGCCGAGAGCTACTTTGGCTTCATTTGACCACCGCGTCCAGGTGAGTTAGCTTAACTTATACTATCTAAACTAACTAACGTTAGTCAAGCGTTGTCAGTCTGATCATCGTGTTGCCTAGTTTGAGTATAACTAAACTTATATAAATGTCAAATAATGTAAACATGCTGATGTGAAATCACCCCATTTAAAGGGCTAACAGTTCGGCTAGATCGCATTAGCTTTAGCTGGGTATTTAATAAGTATTTATAAGTGTTTGGTTTTTTTTTTAACATAGATCGATGCGTGATTACCTGTTATATATCTTTAATAACGACTAAATATAGTAGTTTCACTTACAACCGGCTACCATGGTCATTTTGATGTTAGTTGGCATGGGTTGATTAGCCTTAGCTGCAGCTGTTTTTCTACAAGTCTAGTCAATTTTAAGGTGATGGTATGTGCTGTGGGTAATACTGAGTTGGAGGTACCCATGTGGTGAGGTGTCCAGGTGATATGTGGCATGGCTAATCTGCTGATTAGTGTCAATCCTCTCCAGCATGAAATTATCGTGTACTCTAATGAAATTGGGGTCAGCCCAAGTAATCTAAGCTAAATATTTTGTCCAAATCATATCTAACACGCTTATAATTTTATAGTTTCACAGTATGAATTGGGCCTTAATACATGGACATAAAGCTGCATTTTAGATTTTTAAGATTAAGTTATTAGATATGGCCGGCATGACATTTGCAAGATGGAAATCCCCTGGGAAGCACTGGGAAAATAGAACTTGTAAACAAATTTAATAAAGTTTACCCGAGTGTGATTTAGAAGAAAATACAATTTCAGTCTTTCCACTAAAAATCTACCATTTTCTTTTTAAATATTTGCCAAATTCACAATAACAGCAATTTTTGTAAAAAATAAATAAATAAAAAATAGTTTCATCTCCAACTTTTAAGCATTAAGCAATCATTTTTAGCTAAAAAATATAGTTGTATGTTGTGTTTTGTGTACTAATTAGTTACTTTTTGTGCCTTAAGTTTAACAAGTTGTTTATTAGTGTTCCACTGACTCTGTGACCTGTTAAAATTTGACCAGACCTTTAATCCGCCAAGTTTGATTGTCCTGTGGCAAATCACTCAGTTTCTGTTGTAGTAGCAGAGGGTTGCTCAGTGTTTTCTGCTGCTGCTCTGTGATCCTTGCGTTTGGCCTCCAGCACAGCTTAGTGCAACGTAAATCAATATATTGAGCTCATGGGTGTCTTGGAGATGGCTTTTAGAAATTGGACCCAGTTTTAAAACCGTTTCAGTGCATTTTAAAAAGATAAAGTCTTCACTCCGAGTTTGATATTGTCTCTCGAGTCAGAATGCAGTTGACCCTTTGGGCTTGGCTGCAGTTTATGAAATGAGGAGACCTTACAAAGATCCTTTCAACCAGGTTGTTTTCAGTAAAGCGGCAACTGCTCCTGGGGCTCACCATATGTTCCATTTGTCACACCTCACATCCTGTCTTTTCCCTTTTAAATGTTTTAAAATCATGTAAGTGCAAGTTTTTTCAGCTCAGCCTTACATTTACAGTCTAGGACTAGGCTTAAGGCTTGTCTGTGAAACTTGGGGTTGCACAGACAATCAGTAATCTGCCATTGAATTTTTGTTTACATGATTTGGTGTCTTTAAAAATGCCATATTATCAGCAAATCTTGGATTCAATCTTTTTGTCAGTTTGTATTTCAGTTAGCACAGGTTTTATATTTCTTTTAGGCACTTATTGATCCTAGGCCTCATTGATCTGTGCTGATGCATCACAGATTTGGAGTGGAAAAAAAGCGGTATTTGTGGATCATTTTGGCAGCGTTTAATCAAGGTGCAGAAACCTGTCCTGTTTATTTGTACAGAGTTCACTGGACATTTAGATGATTGTGTTGAGAGTCGGTTTGCAGAAACATGAGACACTAGATGAATCGGTTCAGATCATACAGCTGTGTGTAGACAGGGTGCGATTTGTGGGGAAAAAAGCAAAGGGGGGGTACTTTTGAAAGCTTTTTTTTTTCTCCAGGCTAATGTTAGGAAAATGTATCAACAGAGCTTTTTGAAACTCAGTCAGTTAAACCATTGCATCGCAAAATGATTCAAAGCGCTCCAATCCGAAGACGTATCCTTTGATTCACAACGGGGCTTCAAAGCTCATTTCATAAATCATTTGATTCAAAACATGATTTAAAAGCACGTTTCGTGAATCATTTTTATTATTCACACCAGGGATAAAAATAATTCAGCAGAGGCAGGGATTCATATACCAGAGGGGGGGGGGGGGGGTGTCCCCCCATCTCACCCTGTGTGCAGACGTAAACTTATAAAACTGAAGTACAGGTTAAAAATAAAATAGTAAATAGGTCAGCGCTGGATCAGGTAACATGTGATAGATACAGGTAGGGCTGGGCGATATATATCGAACGATACATTATGTGCATCTCGTCAGTAAAGCCGGTACTTGATTTAATTAAAATTGGGTCGCGGCTTGATGACCATGAGACACTGTGGGTCCCAAGGCCAAACCAGTTGAAAACCATTGCTTTAGATCGTTCGGTTCTCTCCAGCATCGTCACTCTATTAAGCGCGAGCATTCCTGTTGTGTGTGCGCAAGCTCTGTGTACAGCAGAACCCATGTGCGGAACAGACAGACATTTCACGCGTGAGATTGCCAATAACAAGTGCAGGCAAATATCTTTAATATTAGTGCAAATTAGAAAAGGTTCAAATAAGCTAGGTATGTATGAACATATGAAATGTATTTTTTTCCTGCAGTACGTCAGAGCTTATAGATACTTAGGTCTTTCATAATTTAGCACCGATTCGGTACCCATCGCTAATCATGCTGACCTTGGATATGGTGTTTTAATATGTTATTTACAGCTCTGCTGCCAGTATTACTTCACTCTTGTAATGTGGTTAATGATCGACAGTTTCCATTCACCTTGAGGTCAACAACCCCTAGAAAAACTGATTACCAGAATGACACTCCTATTCAATTTGTTTGTCTGTCTTATGAAAGCTAAACTCTGAAGTGTAGTCAAGCAGGGCATGAAAGCGATGTATTTGTAAGCACTGCAGAATGATTCAGTGTTGGAGTCACTTGTTTGCTGGGTTTGTAGGTTTTACAGGCAATAGCAGTTGTTTGAACTGACCCAAGGACACTGGCTCATGATGTAACACTCCATTAAAAAGGCTAATATATATTATTCACGGTTGTGCACCAATCAGAATTGTACACACACACACACCATGAAGTTAGACGCAGAATTACAATGTAAATTTGACACTCACAGTTTTCATTGATTTTTCTTTTTTTCAGATTGAATCAATTAAATATTATATACACATCTTTAGAAACATTAAATGATCGATGTTGATAAATGTTGTTAGTGTTTAATTTTATTAGGCTATTACACTTAATTTTCCAGTTTAAGCACAGTATTGTATTATGAATCAGTAGATTAATATTTTGTTATTAGTGTTGTTCATTTTTATTAAGTTTGGCATCTTAAAATGATGTGAAACATCTGACATTTTGTTTGGCAGAATTGAAACCAATTCTGATCCTTTCGGTAATTGTTTTTCTTGAACTTGCCATAGAAGAAACTTTTTGTCTGAATGGTCTGAAGAAAACTGAGGAGCCTTTCTTTTTCACAAAAGGTTCTTTGAGGCGAAAGAAGCTTTTTCTGATTATAAAAAAGGTGAGAAAGAGAAAGTTCTTTAAAGAATCTTTGACTCTTTTTTTGTGTGTGTTTGAAACCAAAAATGCTTCTTCTATATGGCATTGATTTGAACAACATTTTGAAGCACCTTTATTTGTGGAGTGTTGATGTATTTTGTTTCTATATATGTAACCAAAACCAAAAACAAAACCAGTCGTAAGTGTTAATTTTCTGAAATTGAGATTTATACATGAGCTGAATAAATAAGCTTCCCATTGATGTATGATTTGAATGGATCGGGTAATATTTGACCGAGATACAACTAAATGAAAATCTGGAATCTGAGGGTACGGAAAAATCTAAATGCTGAGAAAATCTTCTTTAAAGTTCTCACATGAAGATCTAATCAAAGCATATTACTAATCAAAAATTAAGTTTTAATATGTTTACAGTAAGAAATGGACTAAATATCTTCATATCTTTACTTACTATCCTAAGGATTCAAATCAATCATTTTGACCCATACTATATATTTTTTGCTATTGCAACAAATATACCCCAGCGACTTAAGACTGGTTTTGTGGTCCAGGGACACGGAGAATTAACGTGCACAGACACTAGTAATTACTTCTGTTGAAATGCTGTGAATCACAATTCAGTTGAATTACTTTTCCGGTCATTCCAGCATCATGTGAGTTTGATGCACAGTCACGCTCATTATTTTTTTTAATTCGCAGTTGTGCCCAACCCTGATATTACTAAATGCTCCAGGTGTTGTGAACGTGTTAAGATCAATACTGTTGGTCAGAGACGATGGACTTTTAACAGACACCGCAACTACCGTTAAAGATCTTGTGAGTTTTGCTGAGTCGAGTCTAATGATACTTGCACTGATGAGGTCAGCGAGGCCGTGCTGTAGATTAAGAGTTGCAGCAGCAGCACTGAAGAAGTCTTTTAGTTATTTTCATCTGCCATTTTTTTCTCCATTTCAAGAAAGTCCATTTGTCCATTCGATAACATGAAAGCAACATCATGAGCTAGATAAGTCATTGAATATAACAACTCAGCAGTAGTCTCATCAGACTTGTTGAGGTTAGTTCAGAACTTAACAAGTGTCAGCATGTTTTGGGAAGACAGTGCTTTGCTGTAGTTTCCAGTGACTTGTTTAGAATCAGTTCTCTCATAGATCTGTTGACCACATTTTCAGACGTCTGGAGAACTGGGGAAAGTGCAGCAATTTATCAGCGCTCGGTCTTACGACATCAGGATGCTTTCAACGTGAGGCCTTTACAGGCAGTAATCAGACGGCTGGCTGTCAGACTCAACAGTCATGCGTTTTGAATACGCGATGCCAGGAAATCACAAGATCTGTCCGTGTAGCAGCAGGCCTAATTCAATGTAAATAAAGAAGGCCTCTGTGAATGGCTCTCTGTAATATGAATCATTTGCAACCTGATGCTTTTATTAGAGCTTTGGCTGTCGCAAGCTTGTAACGTTTTCTGTCATGCGCTGTTTGTTTTCATGACTCTGCATTAGCATTGAGTTCAGAAGAACAGCAGCGGGGTGGATGTCCCAGCCATCTGTCCCAAAGCCTCCTAGAGACCCCAGTCTGACGTCTACAGGCAAGACAGTGTGAACCGTTCCAACGGCTGCCAAAGGCAATGCATTAACATTTGCGATGAATTAAATACTTTTTAAATACATGCTTTGATCTATACATCTAGATAATGTACAGTGGAGCAAAAAAGTATTTAGTCAGCCACTAATTGTGCAAGTTCTCCCACATAAAAAGATGAGGGGGGCCTGTCATTGTCATGTCATGAACCAAATCAACCAGCGGTGAAGTGAATCGCAACATTGCAAACTTTGATTCGAAGAAAAACAGCAAAAAGACAAAGACTGTGTACTGCACAGCTTTAAATTCTATGAAGTGCCGCAATTGACGAAGGCTAAATGAATTAAATATATGCTGGAGGAATTAGAAACTATTGATTTAAAGATTTTTAGAGAGAGAGCAAAATTTAAACCGTAATTTGAGACTGACTTGCATCATTTGCAGTCCCTGTTGGAAGTGGACGTCACTAAAGTGTGCATGTGGTACTATTTGTTTGATAAAATTCTCTGATTCATAATGTATTTGTCAAAACCCTATGCGGAAATGTGTTTACAGGGTAATGTAGTCTTTCACCATTTTCCTTGAGATATCAAAAGTGAAATGATGTCAAAGATGATATGCTCATGACTGACCTCACCTTCAGCTGGTTTGGTTTAGAACTTGGTTTGTTACGAAACCCAGCGTGCGACTTTCTCTCCCCCATCACCCTTATATGCTGTAGTTATTTTCCATTGGAAAAGAAGGACTCCTGCTGTCATGGTTAACGTAACCTTGTTTCTAACATTAATCCACACTGGACAGCCCCCAGTGTATGCTGCATGGCATTCATAGTGCAATATATTTGCAAACGTAACTAGAAGTGAAGAGCAGTTTATACATTAAATGCAAACACCAGCTCAAATTAATCTCACTTATTTGGACTTCGTACTTAAAGCACCATTGGCTTAGTATCATTGAGATTTATATATCTCTTATGTAAAGGGAAAAGCACTGCAGACATCAACATTTATTTTGTGTTTCACAGAAGAAAGAACCTATTCTTCTAATATTTGAACTATAATGGGTACAAAAAGTATTCAGACCCCCCTTAAACTTTGTTAAAGTGCAGCCATTTGCTAAAATCGTTAATTTTTTTCCCCTCATTAATGTACACGCAGCACCCCGTATTGACAGAAAAACACAGAATTGTCATTTTTGCAGATTTATTAAAAAAGAAAAATGAAATATAACTGAAGTACAGAGATATCCTGGAAGAAAACCTTCTCCAGAGTGCTCAGGACCTCAGATTGGGCCGAAGGTTTACCTTCTAAACAAGACAATGACCCTAAAGCACACAGTTAAAATAACGAAGGAGTGGCTTCACAACGCGAAGGCTCTTCTCCCCCGATAGCTCAGTTTGGCCGGACAGCCAGCTCTAGAAAGGGTTCTGGTCATCCCAAACATCTTCCATACAAGGATTATGGAGGCCATACTTTAAGTGCAGCAGAAATGTTTTTGTAACCTTGGCCAGATCTGTGCCTTCCCACAATTCTGTCTCTGAGCTCTTCAGGCAGTTCCTTTGACCTCAT
>JAUMHG010000055.1:20297331-20308680 GCA_032359395.1 Enteromius anoplus
CCTTACCTAAGCTACATACCTTCTATGTACATATCAGAGAACAATTTAAAATATTCTCTCAATTCATTCTATGGCACCTTTAATGAATAATTCAACAGTTAATTGCAGTAGTTCAACCATTGTTATTACATGAGTTTGTCCCAAGGCATTTTCCTAGTTTTCGTGGCTAAAATGTGCATTGGCGTAGAACTGCCAAACAGGTCAGGCTGACATTACTAGTTTAAAAGTGTGAAGTTTGCGGTGATGTTATGTGGAACTGTAAAACTGTCAACAAACCTGGAGCTGTTAGCTATAGCTCTTATAACTAAATGAAGCTAAAACTACATATTCTAATATATGTTTGTATCCCATTTTGTTTTATAATAAAAAAGAAAATGCGCTTAAATTCTAAATGGTTTGCAGAAGTGAATAAGGTTTGAATTGATGATATGTAATAACTTGCTTTTAAAGGAAACGTTGAATTACTAGTGTCATCGCATTTCGTCTGAGAAATAATATGTTCTTCATCAAAGTGAATGATACCATATTATGACAAATTTCCGTTAAGCGTGAACTTGAATTTTTTTTTCCTCAGCCGTAGGCGAAATCAGCACTATCAGCGTCTGGACGAGCAGGAATAGTATGTGTTGGTTTTAAACTTCATCTCTCTCTTCCAAGGACTCCTTGTGTCTGCTTTTTGAATTTCCTCTCTGGCGTTTGTTCTGCTGTGTGTTTTATCGGGGGAATTTGGGGTGAATTTGTTCACTGTGTACTATCTCTAACTTCTTTCTATTACTTCTTTCTATTGTCCTTTTTTAAAATGACTTCCTTCCTAGAGTCCATTGGTTGAGGGTTTCTCAAGATACTCGTCACATTTACCTGAACTAATCAATTGAACTGTGTTTCTTATGAATCGGTGTCTTTTTAAAGGTGAATTGTGTCATTTCTGCACCAAACGATATTGTACAAGTTTTCAAAGAGATTTCCTAAACTCTCCTTAAAAACAGATACTCCTGTCCTAAAGTCACCGCACAGCTTGGACCTCCCTAAAACAAACAGAGCAATGTTTTACAGGCGTTAAACTCTTCAGAATGTCAAACGACACTTTATAGTTTCTCTGCATGTTAAACTGCAAAAACCACACAATTCACCATTAAATAATATGTTTTTGTTCCTTTAAGCGTGCGCTTTCTGGCCAGGGTCTTAGCACCCTATAGGTCCCACAGGGAAGAGGCTTACAGGGTGAGGTAAAGCATCCTGTGGTGGCATAGAAAACCCCTATTTAACTGGAAGTCCTAGTTTTGGTGGATGCTTGTGATTTGTCCAGTGACTGTCAATTGACGAATGGATAGGATTGATACTTGTTCCAAGTGCCCTGTAGAAGTGGTCCTATAGAATGAGTCCAAAAGTAGCCTGAGATTTACACATACATTGGCCTCAATAAAACATGTATGTATGCCAACACTGTAGATAGCAAACTATTAAATGAAATTTGTTTTGATACTCCACTTTAGACAATCTATTAACTATAAGTAACTTTGTAACTTCATTTCAACTAATTCTCATTCATTTGCAACAACATGTCTACTAACTCTGAGGGTAAACCGTTTGGGTAGGTTTAGGGTTAGTAGAATAAGTTGACATATATTTGCAAAATTTCTGATATGTTGTGGACCCATCAAAATAAAATGTTAGAAGTTATTAAGCAGACACTCTACTAATAATCTAATGACTGCTAATTGATATGTAGTTGCACATATACTTGCTGTTAGTATAATGTCTAAACCGGACTATTTAAATAGTGTCACACCTTAAAACTAAATGCAGTTGATATTTTATGTAATGCACCAAAGTTCATACTATATGAGACCCCTGTATTATCCAGTAGATTTAAAGTAGTGTCTCTGCCCTGTTCTTGATGAGACTTTCTTTGTTTAACACACTCTGGCTCTAATCAATTCTTAAGGTTGATGATACATGGGGCAGCTTTGGGTCATGTTGCCATCATGGAGCAACTTGGTGAGACAAAAGGCGCTCAGCCAATTTAAAGTATTCAGGCAGAAATGTCTTACTTATTCTCAAACGTTGCTCCGTGTATCATCAGCCTAAATGTATGCTTTTTCTCTCTGCATGTTCTTCTCCTTTCTAGGTTTACTGCAGTCTCTTTGTGAACCGTTTGTGTGCAACGCCTCTCATCAACAGCTAATTCTAACTTTGTGTTTGAGTTTTTCGCACAGTCACTTTTTGCTGCATGCCTGACATGTGGGTAGCCTTGATATGGCCTGATGTAGCTGGGGTAACCTGAACTTGGAGTGCCTAGCAGTGCCTATCACTAATTAATAAGCTGCCATCGAATGGACCCAGTGAAGATGCTGAGATAAAGTTTTTAAAAGATTAGTTCATCCAGACGTAATTTCTAAAATCTATAATCCAGACTCTTAATACTGCTCAATGAAGTGGCATGCCTTTAAGTGACTGTACGCTTGTGTGTTAGCTTGCGTGCTGTGCTCTCGGAGCACGTGTTTGATAATGTGCATTTGTATTCAGTGTGGCCTCCGCCATGCAGACGCCTGCTGACTCCCGATACGAGCGCCTCACCTCTGTGTCCAGCTCGGTCGACTTTGACCAAAGGGATAACGTAAGTAGCTTGCAAGGTCGTTAGTGTGGATTCCCATGGCTATGTTCAGAATGGAATACTAGCATCCTTTTATTTTACACCGTGTTATCCCAGCAATGTTAAAACATGTTTGTAAAACAGCATTCATTATGGGACAGTGGGCATCAAAGTGTAATTTGCTACATAATAATATCTAGACACATTTAAGTTTGTTCATTCTAGAAAAGTAATGGGCCGGTTGCATAAAAGTTAAAGACCAGTCTTAAAAGTTAGTCAGCTAAATTTTTCTTTAAGACTGGTCGCAGTTTTTTAAAATCCAGTTACACAAAAATGTACATTTAGTCTAATGTAAAAACAAAAATATAAAACGCATTACTCTTGGCTAACTGCTAGCTGGTCAGACTAGCTCTTAAGAAACTGTCTTAACGTGAAGGCTAAGTTTATGCAACTGGCCCCTGGTGTGTTTGATAAGGGTTGGAGCTAAACTCTGAAGGAAAGTGGCCTGTAAGGGCCAAGTTTGCCCACCCCTGTTCTAGAATAATCCTTAAACACATTAGGTATTCTATGTACATTACTAAATAGTAGGGGTGTGACGGGATTTTGTGAGATGTGATGTGTCTCGCGAGAACTTGGCGATATCCTTGCGATAGTGGTATGATGCGGTGCAACAAATCTCCCACAGAAAACTGCTGCTGTGTTCTTTTTATGACGTGCTGACACAAATTCCAAATGGTTTTCAATGGTCACTTTATGGCATCCAGTGTAGGCAGACTTAGGGCCGGGGTGTACTTCACTTCCCGCGTTCCATTCAGTCGTGCGCAGAGCCACATATGCACAGCTTTCAAAGTATACTCAATCGCGGATTAGTGCGGATGGACGAGCTCGACACATGCGCAATGCCACCTACTTAAGTGGCATTTGAAAAATTGCCTGATGACGAAAATAACGTAATGCAGACGGCCGAAGTATACTTTGGCATTTAAGCTGGCGCTGCGTTTGTTTAGGTATTCTGCCCAATTTCTGAAGCTTTTTTTGAAAAATCGCTTACCCTGCTTTTAAAGGGATATTTGTGTTATTTGTTTTTATTTATTTATACGTTTATACTTTTTGTGTAATTACCTGCATGCCAATATGTTGCAAAATATTTTGCAGTGTTCACATGTTGTTTATTACTGCATGTAATTTATTAAAATAGTTTAATTTCAAGTTTATTACAAAATGCATCTACATTTATGGAATGTTTTTGTTGATTAACATCCTATTTTTCCCCAATATATTTTATCATTGAGGATTCATTTTAAAAGTTTTAAGTCTAAAAATCTTGTCTCGTGAACCCAGTGTCTCGTCTTGTCTCATCACACCCCTACTAAATAGTGAAATGATTCTGTGTATAAATGCCTATTCACACCATCAACATACAACATTCTGCAGTTATGTCACCTTAAATCTTTAATTATGATCATATATTACCATCAGTTACTGTAAAAAAAAAAAAAATAGTTCTGAATGTGATTCTAATGATATTGTATCCTTATTAGGGTAATTATTGATTCGCAATAATTAATAAAAACTATAATAGTGTACTAGTAATACTGAAATTGCACTGGCATATTTCTATAGTTATGTAAGAGTACAGACTTCCTAATTTTACCAAATAAGAATGACTATTAACTTAAGATATTGTAACTATCATCCTTTTTGTGTACAGACCAGTGTTAATTTCGTTGACGAATAATTTTGGTCATAATGTTCGTCAACGGAATTTTTTTCACAGACGAAAAAGAGACGATTACGAACGAAAACTAATTTGAAATGACAAAAACTATGACGAAAAACTATTGACATTTTCGTCAACGAATAAAAACGAGACAAAAATGTTATGGAGGGACGATTGGAAAGAGATTATTTCAGAGCAAATGTGCTCCGTGGATCGGAGGTTAGATGTGTACATGAACTGTATTCATAAGCTATCATACACTTGCTGAACGTCTCATAAAACGTTCAGAAATCACAATATGTGGGATTAAGAGAAGAGCAGGCATATGGATATGTTTGGAGATAGATGAGAGAATTCAGTTCAGTCCAGTTTCTGAGCGCAGACACTGAAGCACACACACATACTGCAAGTAAGTTACTCTTGAATGGAGAATTACACACAAAATGATTTCAAATTGTCCATTTTGACTAGCATTCAGGTAAACAGAATTGATGATGTGAATGTAAACAGTCCCCTAAACATGTATCAGTACATTGCATTCGAGTGTATTAGGTTTTAAAGGGTCAAAGTCATGTTAATCAAGCAACAAAAGTCAAATCACTCAATGCCCCTGACTGAATCACGTAGTACTTAGTAGTTCTAAAGATTAATATAAATTTATACAAAAAAATATTTCTGCTTGAAAGAATGAATAATATAGTAAACAATAAAGAATGCATAATTAGCCTATATAACCATTGTTATTTCATTGAAAAGAAGACCATGTTCTTGACCTTAATGAGAAGTGGTTATATTTAATTGTAACATAATGGCATGTTGTGTGTCACCACATTTAAATCAGTGTCTATTATGCTAAAATCTTAATATCAAACATATTGAATTTGGAAATGTTAGAGACATGCATAATAAACTAAATTTAAACTAAATGACTAAATTTACTGTAGATTTAGTCGACTAAAATCATATGATATTTAATTGACTAAAACTACAAACAATTCAGATGACTAAAACTAAATGCCATTTTAGTCAAAAGACGAAGACTAAATTAAAATTTGCTGTCAAAATGAACACTGGTACAGTATCTGCAGTGCTCTTTATGTAAAGATCAAAGCAGCACTTGACAAGTCGAGAGGTGTCATCCCTGACATGAGTCATATGAAAGGGAGATGATCATTTTCTATATAGATGAATCAGAGCGCATTACATCATCCAGGTTTTGTCCACATAGAAAATATGCATAGTGTTTACAGTATACATGCATACTACAAAATTAGTAAAGGTGCTGTAAAAGTTTGCCATTCTGAACATACCCTTTGTCTTCCTTGCTCACATATTCACACAGTTTGACCAGCCTACGCAGGAAGTATTTCTTGTCTACTATAGCGCTATCCCCCTTAAAGCACACACACCTGTGGATTTCATAATAGCACACACAACGCCTTTTGACAGCCATTTGTTTGCCTCTCCCTTCCCTGCTGTGATCTGGAATAACTGCACTTATGTAAACTGTTGTCACGTGCATCACACAGCTTCTAACAACTCCTCAAACTGCATTGGAGACTGGTAAGGTCTCTGAATGTGGAGGTGACTGACAGGCAACAGTTAGAGTGCACTGGATGTGATGTTCTTTTCTTTGTCTCTGTAATAGGGCTTCTGTGCCTGGCTAACCGCCATCTTCAGGATAAAGTGAGTGTGCTTTTACTTAATCAATATACTGTAACTTCTGAAATGAAGACTTCTCGGTTATTCCATCTGAAACAATTTGTTCCAAAATAATTGGATTGCTGATCACAAAACCCCAGTACGTTATAACCACATTTACATGTCATCAGTTCCCAGAGTCCTTGTCAAATTAGAAGAAATGAGGAATTTCAGTTCCATTTTAGTTCCAGTTGTTACATAAGTCATATCATGTAGTTTTGTTGAATTATACATTTTCTCTACCATGCACTGTAATCAGATTTTCATCAGATATTTAATTTATAGTTTATATTGTGAACTAAATGCTGTACTTCAACCCATATTATGGGTTATCAAAGGTTCATATTTTGGTTTTGGGAGTCCCCAACAAAATGTTGACATGTATGCATGGTCAGAAAGCACTTTCATTTTCTTATTATATGCATTTATTTTACCTTATTTGTTCAATGACTCCCAAACGGCTTTTGTAACTCTTCATATTTCCAAGCCTCTCCTTTGCAGAATACCAATCTTAACAACTTAAATAATATTAAAATAAATGTATAAACCTCAAATACAATGACTACAACAAAAAATACATAATAAGGGCGCTTTAATGTGAAATACTACTAATAAATAAATTATTATTCATATTTTTTTGTTTTGTTTAGAATAGAACGTTTAAAAATTTTTCTGATTTTTCTTTTTTTTAAGTGATGATAACGCTAAATGTAAAAAGCATATGCAATACACTTGGGTTTAAATTTAATGTATATTTCTTAGTGAAAATGGTATTTACCCATCATTCAAATGAAGCCTGGCTAAAAAATGTTATGTTATACTGACATACCTCTTATGTCTCAAACTCCTTACAGAGATGACGAGATCAGGGAGAAGTGTGGGGAGGATTCAGTGCACTACCTCTCATTCCAGCGGCACATTATTGGTCTCTTGGTAGTGGTGGGGGTGCTCTCCGTGGGCATTGTCCTGCCCGTCAACTTCTCAGGAGACCTGTTAGGTGAGTCAAAAAAAGTTTCAAAAAGAGTCATCTACAAATGCACATCTTAACGCAGCAATTTTAGTTTACCTTCCTGTAGTTCATGACTAAAGACTCCCTATGATCTTCTCTTTCTGCAGAAGATAATGCCTACAGTTTTGGGCGAACTACAATAGCCAACATAAAATCTGGGTAAGCCCGGTTAATATCCGTGACACTGAAATAACTCTTGAATGACTGTTGTTCAATGAATCATCTCTTTGATTTTTCCTCTTTTTCAGTAATAACCTGCTGTGGCTGCACACTACATTTGCCTTCTTCTATCTGTTACTGACTGTGTACAGCATGAGAAGACACACATCAAAGATGCACTACAAAGAGGACGACTTGGTGAGCAGAGACAACTTCACACAAATGTTCAATACAAGTTCATATATAGCATATTTGTCGAAATGTCCTTTACCACATAAAAATAATCATATCTTATAATATGAGCATCACATTTCCGACTTTATAATTTGCAATTCTGACTTTATATCTCCCAGTTGCAAGAAAGTAAGTTTGTATCACACATTTTTGTTACTTTTTATTCAGTGGCGGAAACGGGCTTCCATACTTCGGACACATATTTGCCATCAAATGAAATATGTCTCTCCTGACTAAGTTCCATAAATTAACTCTGATGTCTCCAAATTGTATCTATCTACAGGTGAAACGCACTTTATTCATTAACGGGATTGCAAAATATGCTGAAGAGAGTCAAATAAAGCAGCATTTCGAGTAAGTTCTTACTGAAGATACTCATTTTATGTCGCAGTGTTAATTAGGATCTGCCTTTCCATCATCTGTCAGGGTAAAGTGTGTAATAAGTATGCATAGCTTGCTTTCCTGTGTAGAACATTACAAGAAAATAAATTGATCTAATCCAAGTCAGTCAGGTCTAATGTTTGTTGGATATTCTTTTGTGTTCCGCATAAATCAGTCACGAGGGAGAGTAGATGATGACAGAATTCGTTTTTTGGCGGGTTGTCCCTTTAAGAGTTGGCAGTCCACACGGTAAATTGACAATGACCAACTTTAATTGGATCTAAAGTGATCATGTGGCTACAAGACGCTCAGTGTGTTCATCCACAGTTTATCTAATCCCATTAACTGCTAAAGAATGTGTGGGGACAAAACATGTCTTTAACTTCTTCTGGGTCAAGGATTTCTAGAACAAGGCTGGAGCCAAAGTGACCACCAAGCCAATTGAGAAAGAGAAAGCAGGATGTGTAAATGGAGGATAAAAAGGATGAACAGAACAAACCCAAAAGAGAGCAAAACGTATTTCAGTCTCAAAGATGTTTCAAAGCATATTGCAGTCTGCCCTGCTGCAGTCAACTAGGAAAAGAGTCATCAGTTCTTTAGACTCCCACAGACCTGGATGGATGGAAATTTTGACTTCATAGCGTACACATTATATTCCACTAATGTCTTTGGCGTCTCAAAGAGGCCGCTGTGTCATTATTTAAATAGCTTACCAATTTGTTGCATGCCATTCTTCTATTTTGGTACTATTGATTTCAGATTTATTTGCCCTTGTGCATCACATTAAAAAAAAATAAAAACATCAGTGGTTGGTCATTTTAAAAATCAGTCAGTTGCTTCCTGTCTAAGCGAGCCATTCCTGGCCTGCATAAAGCATAGTCCGTTCCAGACAATACTGAAGCCTGGCCCCTGCGAGACTATCAACACTGTGTTCCAGTGCCAGGTTAAAAGAGAAAGAGGGAATTAGCAGGACTATTTCCTTTCTCCCTCATGGGAGTTCTGTCTCTCTTACACTCTTTTTTATTTTTTTCTCTTATCCAGGAAAGCATATGAAAACTGCATGGTTCTGGATGCTCGCATTTGCTACGATGTTGCCAAGCTTATGTCCCTGGAGTCTGAAAGGTACACATTTTACAAGCTCAGTTTGGACAAGTTGTAGTCACTATTTTAAATACTGTACACAATGATGTGCTGTACAAAAGGTACGCATTTGTATGTCATTTTTACATTTTCATGTTTAAAGGAACTCTCCCTTAGAGTTGAACAGTTGACTTTTAATATCTTTGGAACCATTCAGGCGATCTCCGGGTCTGGCGGTAGCACTTTTAGCTGCGGCTTAGCATAGATCATTGAATCTGATTACACCATTAGCATCACGCTCAAAAAGAATGACCAAAGAGTTTTGGTATTTTTCCTGTTTAAAACATGACTTCTGTAGTTACATTGTGTACTAAAACAGACATAAAATTCTTGTGCTTGCTGCAGCCATGGTACAGCAGCGAAGTAGCCGGAACGAGAGTTCCTAGTAAAATCAGCCTAGAGAATTGCAACTGTTTTACATGATGTAAAACAGTAAAACTCAACTGTTTGAGTCTAGGGGAGTTGGAAAATTTGCCTAATTTTAAAATTAGTGGAGTGTTCCTTTAATAATGTACACTGTTATGAAAATACAGTCACCCAAACTTTGACTCAAAATGACACCTTTATATTTGTTTCGACCTACTGAGGTCAAAATAACAGTATTTTCTGAAAAAACATCCTAACCTATTTTCACTGACCTTTTGTTGAAAAAGAACAGAAAATTGGCTCTTTTTTTTTGTACCTTATTCATGGAAACTGCAACAAAAACATCAGGAAGTAAACTTGAAATTCAGACTCAATTCAACGTTCTTTGCTTTATCTTCTTCAGAAAAAAGGCAGAACGCAGCAAAAAGTTCTACACAGACTTGATGGACAAGGAGCACATCCCCACTATGATTAACCCCAAACCCT
The DNA here is from genome assembly GCA_032359395.1 of Enteromius anoplus. Classification (NCBI taxonomy): domain Eukaryota; kingdom Metazoa; phylum Chordata; class Actinopteri; order Cypriniformes; family Cyprinidae; genus Enteromius; species Enteromius anoplus. The sequence goes on from JAUMHG010000055.1 coordinate 20,307,121, forward strand.
GCGGCCACCTCTGCTGCTGCATCATCACAGGCTGCGAGCAGGTCAGATCATAAGCATAGTCACCTCTCAGCTTTCTGCCTAAGGGGTTTTGTAGAATTAGTGTGAATGAATCCTCATGAGTCTCACCTCACACTCAAATGTAAATCATCAGTGCATGCATGAACTTCAGGAATACAGAGATTTCCCACCGGACACGCAGTCAGCATCATATCTTTTGTCTTGCGTGCTTCTTAAGTTCTGCTTCATCGTATTTACAGTCAGGATGATGTACGCTCTGCTGTTGTGAGACATGTTCAACATCAGCACGGGATTATTCAGCATCTCCCAAGTGTCCTCATTAGATAAACAGACTCCTTGTTTGTCACTAGAGCTCTTCATTTCCCTCTGCTGGACTATGATTGTAATGCTGGGAAAAACTGCAGGCATGCAAAGTTTAAATAGAGGGTTTGTCAAGCTTTAGTGTTTTTTTTTTGTCTAACTTTGTTGCAGGAAGAGGCTGTGAACTACTACACTAAGCTTGAGGCCAAACTGAAGGAAGAATACAGAAAAGAACGAGAAAAAGTCAACACTAAACCTCTGGGAATGGCTTTTGTTACCTTCCAGAATGAAGCAACGACAGCTCTGTAAGTCAAATAGATGTTTTGGTCTCTGTGAGTGAATTAAATGGTAAAAGTATCATGGGGGGGACCATAATTATCTTAAAAGTAAAATGGATCATGATAATTTAGTAAAAAATAATATCTTTGTTTTTCCGCTTCACAGCATCTTGAAAGATTTTAACGCGTGTCAGTGTCACGGCTGTCACTGTCGACGAGAGCCAAAGTGCTCCCCCTTCAGCGGCCTCCTCAACACAAACAACTGGACAGTCACATACGCTCCAGATCCACAGAACGTTTACTGGTAAAATCTTCATCCTAAATCTCATGACTTCCTTATGATCCTAGACTTCAGGCATAAAGAGGCTGACCACAGTTCATCAGTGATACCACAATAAATAATGCTTACTATTATTATTATTGAATTATGTCTAATATACATTAGACTGCACAGATTTTAGGAGATAATCATTAAGTCAGATGCTTATACAGAGCTTTTCATAATGCTTCATTATGTTTTTAAAGTAGATTTACTGAATGTTTATAATTTGTTAATATCTTCATGCCTTACAGTCACGTTTAGCATGAAATTTATATATAATGTAGTTTACATTTTCGTATTTTGTTCTCTATTCTATTTCATAACATTATATTAAAACGCTGGGCAATAATGTAATAACATTTTGTGACAAATTCAAAATCAGGCAGGAGGGACTTAGTAGAATATATTGCTCTATGCGAGTGGATTATATGCAAAAAAGTTGTGTGAAGCCTGTAGTTGTGAGTTTTTTATATACATTTAATATATATATATATATATACACACACACTAGCGTTCAAAAGTTTTAGAACAGTAAGATATTTAATGGTTTTTAAAGATGTTTCTCCTGCTCATCAAGGCTGCATTTATTAGATTAAAAATCCAGATAAAAACTGTAATATTGTGAAATATTATTTAAATGTA
>JAUMHG010000055.1:20308780-20320244 GCA_032359395.1 Enteromius anoplus
TTCTAGTAATAAATCAGCATATTAGAATGATTTCTGAAAGGATCATGTGACACTGAAGACTGGATTAATGATGCTTTATATCACAGAAATAAATAACATTTTAAAATATATTCACACAGAAAACAGTTATTTTAAATTGAAATAATATTTCACAATATTAAGATTTTTAATCTAATAAATGCAGCCTTGATTGAGCAGAAGAAACATCTTTAAAAAACATTAAATATCTTACTGTTCTAAAACTTTCTACTGGTAGTGTGTATATATATATATATTACACACACAACTTCACATAAAGAGATATATGATAATACAGTATTTGCCACAGTATAAACAATCATTTACAGAAGGTGAGATGTACTACATAGTATAGATTACTCTTTGCGAGTATACTATATATTTGCAGGTAAAGTAGGATGTGCTAAATACAAGTATTAAGTGGTTTTTGTTTGATAAATAGTACACAATGTTTAACGTGAGTGTACTGCGTGTAGGTCTGGGTGGTATAAAAAAAAAAATCTATATCTTATTTTTCCACATTTTGGCTCCATGCAAAATGCATGATCTGGGTAGAACAGGTATTGTTACAGGGTACTGCAAAATCAACACTGGTTATAAAATAAATCTAGACAGAGTAGCCCCTTTATTGCTTTTCAATAAATACACAGATTGTAGTGGAAGGTTCTGCTGGTGATCTATCGAAACTGTGCAAATTAAAGAACACTGATAATATTTAATGTGTCAACTAGCCCTTGTACCCGGGCAAGCTTGGATATACATATAGTTTTGGTAGAATTCGTTATATTAATCATAAGTTGTACCTTATTCTCCACAGGGAGCATTTGTCTGTTGGTGGCCTCAACTGGTGGTTACGCTGCTTTGTCATCAACTGCTTTCTCTTCATCTTGCTCTTCTTCCTCACCACCCCTGCCATCATCATCTCCACCATGGACAAGTTCAACGTCACCAAACCTGTGGAGTACCTGAACGTAAGAAGTCTGTTAAACTGGATGTTAATTGAGCATCACAATGCAGTGTGATTATTGGCTCATGATTCTGTCGCTCCTCTCCTCCTTTCCTTCCCCCTGTGTCTGTTCCTCCAGAACCCCATCATCACTCAGTTCTTCCCCACCCTGCTGTTGTGGTGCTTCTCGGCCCTTCTCCCCACCATCGTCTACTACTCTGCCTTTTTTGAGGCCCACTGGACACGGTACAATGCCAAACCCTATATATCAATGTTTTTAATGACCTATTGTTTACAAGATAGAGCTGCTAAACTAATCCAAACTACGCCTGGTGGTCCTCCTAAGCTTAAAATATGCGTGACTCTTCCCTTTAGATCTGGAGAGAACAGAACCACCATGCACAAATGTTACACCTTCCTCATCTTTATGGTTCTGCTGCTGCCATCTCTGGGACTTAGCAGGTATTTTAGGTTTTGCATCTGTACCATTTATATGGTGCGTTTTAACTTCAAAAGTGGTTAAGAGGGGGATGGTTTATTAAGTTGTATTTTCCTGAAGAAAAAACCTTTTAACAAAAAGTAAAAAAATACCAACCATTAAGTTGTTATTATAGGCGAATTTGTGCTAATAAATAGTAAGATTTGTATATTTTAACTTAAATTAATAGTAATTTGTATTAAAATATTAAGCATTTTCATGTCATCATACACAAATGGAAAACCTCTAAACCTTTTATCCAGGTTGTGTTTGCTGTGTTTCCTGTTTCTCTTTTGTATTACACATTTTTACACTATCTTTTCCAAAATGCAGCTTGGATGTTTTCTTCCGCTGGCTCTTTGACAAGAAATTCCTCGACGAGGCAACAGTCCGATTTGAGTAAGTCTATGAGAGGAATTATTACAGGGGTTGTCGAGAGATTTAACAGGTCATAACCGTTTATGCGTATTTTCAAGATCGTAAAATGAAGTTCTCGTGGCTTGATTCCTTTTTTTTGTCTCTATTAGGTGTGTCTTCCTTCCAGATAATGGAGCTTTCTTTGTGAACTACGTCATTGCGTCTGCCTTCATTGGTAACGCCATGGACCTGTTACGCATTCCTTATTTCCTTATGTACATGATCCGGCTGTGTCTGGCACGTTCAGCCGCAGAGAGGCGCAACGTGAAGAAGGTCTGTGTAGTTTCAAGTACAACAGTCATCATATTCAGCTTACGCTCAATAACTCGTACGCTCATGTTGTGGTTCCACCTTGTTACAGCATCAAGCTTATGAGTTCCAGTTTGGAGCTGCTTACGCCTGGATGATGAATGTCTTTACTGTGGTCATGACCTACAGCATCACCTGTCCGATTATTGTACCTTTTGGTGAGTGATATTTCTCACTGAAGAACTATGAAAGTATTCTTGCATTGTGGTGGCACGTTTAACACAAGCTGATCCTGTCTGCAGGACTGATGTACATGCTACTGAAGCACCTGGTGGACAGGTATAACATGTATTATGCCTACCTGCCCTCCAAACTGGATAAGAAAATCCACTCTGGAGCTGTCAACCAGGTGGTGGCAGCACCCATCCTTTGCCTTTTCTGGCTGCTCTTCTTCTCTACTGTCCGTACAGGTACCAAACCCTAGCGAACTAACTCCTACCTACTCTGCTGCTTAAGGTTTAAAATGATCATTGCATCCGGAGAGTGCCTAAAATGCAAAGTGGCTCAAGGCTGGAATACACTACACAACTTTTTAAAATCTGGACTGATTTATAAAACACCAGGAACCATCTCTAAATGGTCACAAAGGAAAGCTGGGCACCGTACGCTACATGACAGAGGATTTTGCTCTGGCTCTGACTTTCCTCAAATAGCATCAACTTGTTCAGACTGTAAAATCAGGGCGTTGTGTATTCCAGGCTTCACTTGGACTTGGACAGTATTGTGAACCAGTGCTGTAGATGTCTCTAATTTGATGTTTCTCCCCTGCTCTCTTTTCTCTTTATTTCCTCTTTTAAAATTGAAAGAATTTGCTGCTCCAACATCAATGTTCACCTTTGTGGTTCTGATCATCACCATTATCATTTGCCTCTCCCACGTCGTCTTCGGTCATTTCAAATACCTCAGTGCACACAATTACAAGGTCAGAAGTAACTCGGTCCATTTGATAATTTTATATATTTTTTTAAATAAATAAAACCAACTTTCTCTAAACTGCTGTGTGATTTTCTTGAATTCTCTACAGATTGACATGGATGGTGTGGACAATGGACGACCACCGAATTCATCTCCACCTGTCAAGTCTGTGGTAAGTTTTAATAATCATGTCAAAGTCTTGCATTCAATGTAGGGGTGGTCGATATGAAAAAAATATCATATTCTGATTGTTTTGGGGGGGGGGAAATCACGATTCACGATTTTTATCCTATTTAAGCCTATTTTGCAAATTACAGAGCTAGGAGTGGGCAATATGGCAAAAAGATCATATCACGATGATTCTTTGTCATTGATTTTACTATTTTGCTGGTTGTTTGAGCAGAACAGACAAACTAATTTGCCTTTTTATTAAAAACAAAGCCTTTCATGGTAACAAAGTATAAAATAAAGAAGCGCAGATATTTAGGCTAAAATGAGCAAAGATATAAATCGTTGTCATTTTATCTTCTTTATTTCAATAGATACACATTACAAATAAACATAATATGTATAAAACAAACATCCTACATCCATCATTTACTCTCTCTCAGCTCGTTTTTATCTGAATGAGTTTTTGTTGAACGTTGTATTAAATTCAATGAGGACCAGCTGCTGTTTGGTTACTCAAAATATATTTTTTTTAATACAGGTCTGGGACAACATGTGAGAGAGTAAATAATGACAATTATAATTTTTGACAGAACTATCCCTTTAATGACAAGCGGCTGTCCCTTTAAGAGCTGCACGCGTCTAATATACTGGCACGTTTTTCTCTTGATTTTTTCTTTCGCTTTAGACACAAGCAGCTGTGTTTAACGCTGTGTGTTTGTGACAGTATTACCACAATCACATGTGATAAATATCTTAGTTCAGTAATAAGGTGCTATTTGTCAGGCTCTTAGTGAACGCTTCAGGTGTACGCGCTGAAAAAGCACATCCGGACAGCACACATCTCAAATGTTTAATCACCAAGACTTTTAAAGAGAATAAAGTACTTTTTTTGATTGGGAATCAGTGCAGTGTCTGGTGAGTGTAATTCTACCACTGAGTTAACACGGATGTGAATGTACTGTATATGGCTTTGTACAGCATATTGAAACGGACATGATAAAATATCACGATACTATGATATTCCTTTACAAGTAGATTGTGGAGAAAATCGTACATGATCAAAAATCGTCATATCGCCCACCCCTAATTCATTGATGAGCAAGAAAGCTTCTTACACCTCCAGTTTTTAGCGTCAGCAAAAGTTATTAATCTGGCAAAAAAAAAATTCCTTATATCAGCAGACGTACGTCGCCCAAGTGCTACAGGACCCAAACACAGACGAGACGGGAAGTGGCGAGGACGAGGGCCAGGGGTCTTCGCAGGATGAGGAGGTGGTGACCGAGGGTGATTTCCAATCAGGAGAGGACAGCCTTATTGAGAACGAGGTGCACCAGTGACCCAGGCTGGGCCACACCATGTGCTGAACTTAGAGAAACTAGCAAGACTTGACCAAACGGAGATCCACTGCACCTCACCACACTTACTGAGCGTGTGAATCCATCACAGCTAAAACACTCATTTATCATTGAGGCTTGGAGACAGGATGGCCAATTGTCACGAATATGGAGTGGCTTGTGATTGTACTCCAACTATTAGAAACTAAATTTCATAATTATTTACATAACCCTGTTCGTACAGAGCTTCTTGCCGTTGCAAGCGCATGTCTAGTAAATACAACGAAGATCAGAAATGATTACTCATAATTTGCTATTAAAATTTTCATAAATTATGATGAAATGAAACAGCTATGGTGCTATCTCAGGTGGGCAGAAAAATTGTATGTTAGGTTGAATTTCACCTACAGAACTTTTAAATAAAGAAAATCAAGATTTGTTGAGTTGCATAGGATAATGGTCCACTAAGCAGTTTAGTGAGAGTTAAAAGAAAACCGATATACGGTAACAGAAAGGTATGTTTTAACCAATCAGAATCAAGTATTTCAGACAGCCATGTGATCATTCACAATAATACATTTTCAGAACTTAAAAAAATCTTAACCATCTATAGTTCACAGAAATACTATGTAATCTGTGTGAGAAATCAGTGCTTGTGGAATAAACTACAGTAATAATGACAGACAGTTTCTGAAAGTTTTGACCTTTGGTTTAGAAGTGAAATGTTATTTTCTCCGTCCCAGCTGAAATGGCACTATAGCACGATCTTTTTTAGGAGATGAGCAAATCAATTTACCCAACTTTTATTCTTCTTTACCAAAGTGAATGTACTGTATCTAACATAGACTATTACTAGTCCCTCTTGTATAAGGAATTGTTGGAAAACACAGGAATCGAAAAACTCACTCCAGCCTGCTGAATTAACCAATCGTGAGGAAAACAGTCACCGAACACTAATTGTCTCATCATATACTTGAACTGGAAAAGCCACTTTTAGACTGTCTGACAGACTCGAGGCAAACCACCATCCCCTGGAGCTGTTCTCCTGTCCACCCTTACGTCCTCTGCACATCCAGTGTTTAAATGTAAACCTACGCATTGCTGAAGCATACTTGCGATATGCGTGGTATGACGCCACTTTCTGAATCAGGCATCAAATGGACCAATTTGAAATGGTGTTGCGCTACTATGGAATGTTCTGTCAATAACTGATACTGTAGCAAAAAGAATTGAAACGCACAGCAGATTCTCTCTGTGGACTTAAAGGTGGAATTTGTGAATGTGAATATATTTTTCTTTTTTTCTGTTATGCATGGGTATGAAATAATGGTTTCATCAGGTTTTGTCGACTCCATTTTTTTTTTTTTATTGCCACTAAGAAGTGGTGTACATGATGCAATTTGTGATCACTCATAAACACTGTAAAAAGTGCATGGCAAACATAAACAGAAATCCCTCAACATCTTAAACATTTGGTTTATGATGACATCAAGATTAAGTTCTCTAGGTCATTGGGGTCATATCAACACATTTCTTAAATGAGACCTCCTTTATTGCAATACTGGTGTGTTACTTTGCAGTTTTACAAGTGAACTGGAAATAACAGACACTGTTCCATGGTTTTTACCTGTGTGCATTTACAAGCTTTTTGCTGGCACCCTTGCAGTTGTGGGCTTATTTGATTGGGTTTGTGCTTCATTTATTGGTTGAAATCTGGAAAAAAAGAACACACAGTGACTACTATTTATTAGACACTTTTTACGCTTTATATCTGTTTTGTCACCACGTTCAGACATTTTTGCTACTGTGTCCATTATATAAATATTGCATTTAAGCTCTCTGTGTGCGTCGTTGAAATGCGAGTCAGAACTGGAAACTAAATATCTTTTGGTTTTTCCTCTCAAAATAAGCAGACAAAGGCTGTGCCTGAGTACTTGCTTTAAAATGTAACTACTTTATTTTCTTTGTCCAGCCTCTAATTGGTTGACCTTTCCTGCTAGTGGACCTTAATTCTCATTGTGTCCTTTATTGTTTACAGAAATAGCAATGCAGTGTTCAAGCTGTCATTTTCTGCAACAAATGTAAACTTGAAGCAGTTGTTGGGTGTATGTAAACTTGTGAATTAGAACATTAGTGATATTTTTAGTTCATTTATGTACATCACACTAATCTACCAATCTATCACTGAGGAGCTTTGTAACTGTTAAATGCAAATAACACTGTAGGCTATGCACTTCATGTGGAACATAACATTATCATGGTGTATGTAACAAAATCAAGCCATTTTTGCCAGTGATCTCATTTGGATCGCTGAGTAACTGCAGTGCTTTGTCTGTCTGGCGCTCTCGCTGCTTAGATACTGTAGGTGAAGACCATACGACTGCATCCTGGATCTATTTAAGGAAAAACACTGTCTTCAAGCATGATGCGGCAATAATTTATTAATTTGCATCTTTATAGGCTTTTCCCATTTGTTACAGATGTCGTCCACATTATTTATTTCATTTGTCTTTAACTTTTTTCCTTCTTTTGAATTAACCGGCTATTGGCTTGGAGTGAAGTGGTTAAATCAGTGTAATATTTTTGTAAATAGAAGCATTGCACTGCTCATGGAACACTAAACTATATTTACGTTTGTACAGCGTAGCCAGCAAAACCATGAACGGAAAACCATGAATTGTTTGCTTTTGTCCATTCAGATTTCCCTTAAGATCGTACTTTGCTTGCAGTTGCTGTTTTTAATAGTTTTGTATCTCAACCTTCCCTCAAATTATCTTTTGTACAGTGTCATCCTCAAACTCTTCCATGTCTTTGAACAATAAAATAGACTGACAAAACCATAAAAAGTGTCGAGAAAGTCTATATATATCCCACTGTGAACCCCTGTCGTTTATAAATGCTACAGAGAAATGTAGCATTTCACTATAATGTAGTCTCGTGCCTTGTTTTATTCCGTTCTGGGCAAAAATTCTGTCATTCACTGAATTCTTAGCTAAGAAAAGCTCGTTTTGCACATTGTGTATTTCCAAATAGCCAAAAATCCTGATCTCTAAATATAAGATATTAAAATATCCACTTCCAAATAGGTTACAAAATGCATAAAGGCCCATATGTGCAGATATGGAAAGTCCCATTTTCATTATTTTGATCGTGTTTTATAATATGGTTTTAAAACATTCATTCGCTCCTAAGAAGTCATGATGTCATTTTATGGAAGCTTTCTTCTTTGCCAAGAAATAGTGAGTACAATCTTCAACCTCTCGCGGTCTTGTGATGTGTCTCGAGAAGAAGAAAAAAAGCAGGAACAGGGAGTCACGAGCTCTCCCGTTTTCTCCGTTGTCCGATTCGCTAACGAATCTTTCTTTTGAACCGATTCTTTGCTATGGTTCGGTCAAAACATTCGACTGCATTCGGCGTCGGCAAAACGTTTTTGCTTATGATATATTATGATCAATAATATTACCTAGAGAAATAGATAAAGATCATTGACGTGTTTCTATATTTTCCTTAGTATATAATTCAACGCTTTAAATGTGAATTTTCTGTATTTTATCTGTAAATTAATTTTCTGTATTGACCGCGCGCTCTTGTCATTTTATTTATTTTAGCATAACGATGCGCATTAAATTCACATTAGGTTTATAACTTTCACTTAAATGTCCTTATCATTACCTTATTTTTATATGTATTTTATCAAATAAAAGTATCTTTAAGTTATGAGGACAAAACGTCTTACCTCAGACGGTGTGCACTTGATCTAACGGTCAACAACGGCTGCACGTGACTAATAGATTTGGGTCACGTGCCCATTTAAAAAGTGTCTTAATAACATAAATATAATAAATAATAATATAAATATATATATATTTAATATAAATGAATAACATAAATGATATGACTATTCACAATTTTCAGGTGCTTTTATTTCCCCCTTAACGTAGACAAATAACGTTTTTTGTTTTTTTTTACATTGAAGTTAAGTACATACATTGAATTACACTGATACGTTTTGTTAGACTTATGAGACAATTTACATCTACATATTACACACTGATCACAACAATTTACAAGAAACCAAAACTTACACTGACTCGGTTCGTAGATGAGTTGAATAATAGGAACCGATTCTCTAGAATGAATCAGACCGTCCCCTGAGCATTAGTATCATGTAATGCTGTTCGTCTGACTCTAGGGGTGTAGTTAAAAGTTTGGAGGGATATGCAGGGGGGTGTTGAGACGCGGAGAACTCCGCTATGCCTTCCAGGGAGTGCTCAAAGAGGATATTGTGTTTTAGGGTGTTTGTTACATGTGATGCAGCCTGATTTTGCGTTAATAGGTTTGATCGGAAGGGCTAAAGGGCAGTCATGGACGGAGCTTGGGCTGTTGTTCTCATATCTTTGGCTATGTTCGTGGGATGTTTCATGCTTGGGATAATTCCGCTATTGATCAATTTATCAGAGGTAAGGAGATCAATATTCACATGTAACGTTAAGTTAACAAAAAGCTGGCGCGTTAACTTTAGGCAAAGCCTAACTGGATCAGTCAGTAAACTAGTTTTCAGACGATAAATCAGTGTATCAAATGCAGGTCAAAACAATATTTATATACATAACACCACATGTAAATTATAGAATGCATTACACATTAAGTTTAACTATGTTTTACTATGCTTTGCACTCTGCCCAGTGTGTTTGAGATGAGTCACGTAGCCTGTGAATGTTTCTGCATGTGATGTTTCTGCGTTACTTTGTTTGTGTAAATCTCTTCATAGCAAATACAACTGAGTTTTTGTATATCAACTTGTAGTTTCATACTGTAAAACATAAAAGTTCATACATGTAAAGGCCAAAACTGTGTGTTTTGACATTGTAAGACAAGTTTAAAGTTATTTTACGACATTTTCTACAGCAGAAACTGCAGCTGATTACTGTTCTGGGGGCGGGGCTTCTATGTGGCACTGCCCTGTCAATCATTATCCCAGAGGGGGTGGAGTTAGTGCAGGAGTCGTGGAAAGGTGAGACTAGCCATCTTCCTCTTATTTATTCATTCTCTTCCCTATTCAGAGAATGAATATGCACAGTAATGCATATTCATAGTGAGTAAAACTCACTCGCCTCATATAGACCAGGCAATGATTGATTCTGTTTACCAATACATGTTTCTTCTCCTCGTGTAGACTGGTATTGCTCTGCTATGGGAGAGAATGAAAACATCTCAGAAGCCAATTCAACACTTCATCTAACTGCAAAGAAAGGTCTGCGTCCTCACTTCTTTGTAGGACTCTCTCTCGTCTTGGGCTTTACGCTCATGTTTGTGGTGGACCAGATTGCCAACTACTGCTCTATGCACGGTACCTCAATGCAAACACATTTCAGTTCTTATCCACTCATTTTCAAAGGCATTTATTTTCAATAGAAAATGAAGGGAGTCATCCCACAAATAAGATATTTGGTTGGTATAGGGAGGGTTTTATTGTCCTGAAAAGGAAGCATCCATTTAATAATTTGAATTAACATTAAAATTTACATTCAATACGTTATGTTTGCATATGTTTTATATTCTTCTACAATACTGAGGTGCAGATACTTGCCTGCTGTTTTAAAATCTTTATCTAATCTATAGCTTTTGAGTCTACAGCACACAACAAAACATCTGCAGTATGGCATGTTGTTTACTTCAGCAAGCTGCATCCAGTTATCATGTCAGAAATAAAACCTCTTTATTTCGTCTTTTTTAAAAGTCTTAATTTTTGATGCAACTCTCGTGAAAACTTAAAGGATCTGAGTCATATTTCATGACAAAATCAAAGCAGCATTATTAGATTAGATTACGATTAGTTGTGATAAATCGCATCCAAAATATGTTTTTGTCTATATTTTATATCTATGTTTACTGTGTATATTTATTATGTCTGTTTGAAAATATTTACCTTTAACATTTTTGTATTCATATTTTTATTTTTTTATTTTAGATTTTAAATAATTAATTTAATACATAAACATACTTTTTGTCTGTTTATATATATATTCATATATATATATGTATATGTATATGTACGTAATAAATATTTACACACAATATACAATTGTGAGCATGCATTATGGTTTTATTCCGCTCGGCTGCAGATAGATTTGTTGGAAGTCTGTGGAAAAACAGCCAGTGTGAAATGCTGTCAGATGGTCTCTTGAGATTGTTTCTGTTTGTCTTGTTTCCCAGAACCCCGAGCACACATGTACAGTGGCAACAGTGTTACTGCCACCCTGGGTCTGCTTATTCACGCCGCAGGTAACAAGGGCTTCACTTCCACTATTGTGTTCCGTATCACCAGACAAACTGGATTACATTACAGTGAATCATGCCAGTAGTGCTTGTCCTATTCAGGTCTTTGAACACTGGGTTTTCAATTCTGCTTGATAAGCCTTCATTGTGTTATCTGTCCTGTAATACAAAATACAGACAATAAAAACAGACTAACCTCATTTGGTTTTCATGGCTAGCGTTGCATTTCTGTATAAACATTAAAAACTATATTTAAAGAGTAGGTTTCTCCAAAATTTTAATTCTGTTATTAAAAACAATCTAATTAGAATTCTATAAATCTAATTATTAAATACTCAAGATTATGTAAATATAGTTTTAATGATAGAAATGGCTCGGTTCGGTTTGGTGTCTGTTTTGTCAGTTGTAGTCTGTAAAGAATATAATTTGCTTTATATTCACATTATCTGTCTCTTTCCAGCTGATGGTGTTGCTCTGGGTGCGGCTGCGGCCTCATCACAGGTGTCTGTGCAGGTGGTTGTGTTTTTTGCTGTTATTTTGCATAAGGTGAGAGTTCTTGTTTTTTTGGGGGGGGGGGGGGGGGGGGGGGTTATTTGT
>JAUMHG010000055.1:20325363-20352225 GCA_032359395.1 Enteromius anoplus
AGATACATCTAACGTTATATATATTCCGGGTGGATTTATAATGTAGCCTATATTTCACGTGTTCACGCTTCCTTATTTTTTCCCCTTACCTAAGCTACACACCTTCTATGTACATATCAGAGAACAATTTAAAATACTCTCTCAAAGCATTCTACTAAACTTAGATACATTATTTCTGCTGTTGTTTATCTCTGCATCGGTGGCACTAAATATATTCAGGTTTTCCAAGCGTTATCATTTATTCTTTTGTTTGTCTTAAAAGTGAATGAATAAAGAAAAATAAGTGACATATTCTTGGAAGTATCTTATGGGCATCAATAAATCACTGAAAAAACTATATCTCAAAGTTTAAATGGGAAAGTAGTCCCAGTTCATATATCATATTTCATCATCATATTTAAACATTATCATATTTTGATTTTGTTTTTCAATTGTGTCTTTTTTTAGAATTCGGAGGAAAAAATCGAAATTGTGAGAAACTCAGAATTATGTATTATATCAGAAATATATCTTACAATTCTGACTTAAATTTTAGAATTTTATTCTCAGAATTCTGAGTTTACATTTTGAATTGCCAGAAAATTTCTAAACTGTGAGATAAAAAAATACCTTTTTTATTATATTTTTAACCTGTCTTGGAAACAAGATTAGTACTGCAATTTACATAATTCCTCAATGGATTGTAAAGAAAGTGTCCATCTTCATAATCACTGAACCTCCAAAAGAGTTAATGTTGCTCAAATTACCGATTTATAAGCATACTTTTAATAAAATCATAATGAATCAATGCATATGTCCATTAAAAAAGGTGACGTTCATTTTCGAAGCACTTTGAATGTATTTTGTCTTGTTCTGACTTGTTTACGACTCTAGGTTGGGTTCTGTGTTGGATGAATTTGTGTGTTTAAAATAGAACTGGCAAGTGTGTTGTATTCTTATGGGCTGCCGCTTGAATATGTGTGGTTACATTCTGTTTGCACTTACAGTCTGACCGTTTCCACCTACACCCTGTCTAGTCTAAAAGTAGTCGTGGTTGGAGTGAGACAGTCTCTCCATGGATGTGAAGTTTGACAAGTAAACATCAAAAAAACAAATGGGAGGGGAGGGGACAAAAACTCAAAACAAGCACTTAACATAGAATAACAACCGTTATTCTTTAAAATGATTGCTACAACCAGGCAACATTTAGACTGACGTCCAAGAGCCTTGACCACAACATTGCTTCCATTCAAACATAAGCCCTAACCATCCAGAAAGTGAAGGGTGCATGAAGTGTCAACACCATACTGTTGATCTGGGTCATAAGCTCAGTTTTCTTCAGGAAGAGTGTTCCAGAATTCAAGTCGCTTTGGATGAAATAAATCTGTTAAAAACAGGTCATTGATATGAAAGAAAATAGAAGGGTAAGGATAAAGGCCAATCTTCATCTTCAGAAAATAAGATTTTTTTTCCAAGATCAGTTGATCTGGAAAGACAAACCCTGGGGAAAAGATAACTGAATTCAATCAGTAAAATGTTCCAGTATATAAAAATAAAAATAAATAAAATAAAAAAAAATCCCTTTTAAAAGCTAAAATCCACTTGTACAAGGGTTAGCAAATAATTCCACATTTTGCGTGAATTACTCCTAAAAAACACAGATATGAATACACACACACATATACATTCTTTGTCTCAAAGCTGTGTTTGGGAGCACTTATGTGCCACAAGGCACATTAAATCTGCGTGCGGTACATCACGTACCAGGACGGAGGAACAGGAGCTGAGCACATGGCACTGCAGCAATCTCTGTAGCATGTGAAATAAAATCAGAGTTGCTCAGTCACCCCTCAACTTCTGTCAGCTCACAGGAATCTGGTTTGGATTTGAATGTGGTTATAATAAGTTAATTATTCAGATATTAGATATAGCTTATTATAAACATGTTTTGATAAAATAGCAACGCCTTGGCAATCAGTAACAAAGCCTATAACATTTTATTTAGAAAATGTAAAAAAAAAGCATTCATACTGTGAACTGTTTACCCAGCATGCTTTGTAGCTGGAGTCATATAAAAAGGTATTTAAGCTGATGCGTCCATACGCCTGTGTTTGTTTTCATTCTGTGCACATGCTCCTTGTGTTTGTTTTCATGTCATTCTCCCATGTGCTCGTTCGCTTTCAGCCACGCCCCTGCCATAAGTGTCTCTTCCTCTGCCAGCCGTGTTGTCCAGGTGTCATGTGTTTAGTCTTATAAATACTACGCCTCCTGTCTTGTATCTCTGTCAGTCGATGAAGTTGCATGTGCGTTTGTGAATCGTGTTGGTCTTGCTTTGTTCAGTTCATCCTTGTTTACTATTACTCTTCGTTCTACAGTATTCCTGCCTCCCGTGTTTCCATGCCGTTGAAAAATCTTGCGACTCGCTTAACCACAGCGTCAGCTCGTGACAGATCGACTGACCACAGAGAGAATGGCGTTCGCCACTTCTAACGCGTACATCTTCGTGGACTACGGTTCGTATTTGCGGCCCCATGCCCTGAGTCCACCTGCGTACGAGATGGCTGCAAGATCAAGGAAGCCCAAATAATATCCCCAGCTGCCAGGTTCACGTCTTGCTATCCGGCGGGGTCCGCCGCCGAAAACGACCCAGTGTAGGGATATATCAGCACCAAAATCTCACGGACATCCTCTTTGTGGAGGATCACCAAGGCCGGCTCCACAGAGACAGTTCCCGCTCCCTCGGGCTCACCATCGACAATGATCCACCGCCAGATTTATGGGCGGATCTACCCGTCCTGCTTCCTGTGGATCCAGTTCCACCTAAACTTAAGCCGGTTTCGGTTTCATGGCAGAGTGGGGTGTGCGAAATCCTCGTGGTTCCCAGCCCGCCAACGGGTCCCAGCCCCATATTACGGTCTGATGCGCTGTGTTCAATATTGTCGGTTCCGGTTTCACGGCCAGGAGAGTCTTCCAAAATCCTTGCGGTTCCCAGTCCACAAATGACGGGCCTCAGCTCCATATCATGGTCTGAGGAGCCGTGTTCAATAGTGTCGGCACCGGTTTCACGGCTTGAAATGCCGTTAGAGATTCCTGCGGTTTCTAGCCCGCATCAGTCAGGTCCCAGTCCCGGACCCGAATTCACTCCTAAGTGGTTTCCAGACCTTCCGTCTCCTAAACCATTTGTTGACCCAGGCCTGGTACTGGAGGGAGACCTCCCCAAGAATGTTTTGGGGAGGGGTGAAGGTGCCTGGGTCACGATGGGGAAGGGTGGGACAGGGAGCAGGCCCGAGCCAGTCGATGAGGGTGATCTGCCATGACCTGAACCTCCCGAGCCCATCAGTGAGTGTGAGGTTCAAGGGCCAGAACCTCCAGAACCTATCAAAGACTGCGATTCCCCATGGCCCGAGCCACCAGAACCCATCTGTGACTTTGATTCCCTGTTGTCCAATCCGCCTGAACCTGTCTCAGAGTCTCCAGAGGCTAACCTGTTTGTGTTCCTTTGTTCAGTCCGGTTTCCTGTCTCACCCTGGAGGGTCTCTCCTCTGCTGGGTTGGCCCAGAAGGGCATCCTCGCTGTCTGGTCGGCCCAGGTGGGCATCTCCACCGTCCGCTTCGCCCTGGAGGGCATCACTGCTGTCTGGTCCGCCCAGGTGAGCTTCCCCGCAGTCTGCCAGCCGTGTTGTCCAGGTGTCATGTGTTAAGTCTTCATTAGTCATGGTATAAATACTACGCCCCAAGTCTTGTATCTCTGTCAGTCGATGAAGTTGCATGTGTGTTTGTGGATCGTGTTTGCCTTGCTTTGTTTAGTTCATCCTTGTTTATTATTAAATAATCTTCGTTCTAGAGTATTCCTGCCTCCCGTGTTTCCATTCTGCTGAAAAAGCTTGCGATTCGCTTAACCACAGCGTCAGCTCGTGACAGTAGCAGCAGGTTATGCTCCGAAGGAGTCTTATGGGTTTGAAACGACATGAAGGTGGATAGTTTCCATATACTTGTCTTGTCTAGATCAAAGAGCAGTGCATTCTTTCAAGAGTGGAGATCGTTTCGGTTTCGTACAGTATATGCATTTGGAACTCTCTTGGTGAAGGGAGCGACGGACCAAACATTACCTTGACAACACTGTGCGTGCAGCATTCAATTCTCCAACAGATGTAGCAATTAAGTTAATTAATTACTTCTCATTATTATTATTTTATTAGCCAATGTGACTTTTACAATCATTTTATTTATAGTGTATTCTGACAGGTATGGATGTCACCAGATCCCCGGGATATCCACCCTAGAACCGCCCCTGTCTGGCAAAGAAGAACTGTTTTGTTCTCCAAACAGCCTTTTAAGACCAATTCACACCACACAGACAAACACCAACAAACAAGTTCACTTAAGTTGGCTGCTGGATTTAGAACCTTATGAAAAATAAGTCATATTTACACTGCCCCAACAGACACCGACCAACTCTCACCGACTGGGAAAAAAATGGATGGATTCTATAATGGAACATCAGCAATCAAAATTTTACTCTTATTGATTGTGTGTCATTCTTAACATGAAATGTGAATAAAACAAAAGAGGCTGTGGTTGAAGCCGTGGTTGCTATCATTTGTGCGGTGTGAATTGGCCTTTAGCAAACACTTTTCTTAGAATTTCATTTTTCATTTAAAAAAATCGATGTGGGGTGGAAAAGTTCTATGGATGTTAAATATTATTTATGGTGCCATCCCAATAAAAATCCTTCATTTTTACGAGTGTATGTGTTACGTTCTATCTGTTTTTGGTTTCGTTTTCATTGTCTTCCTGTTTTAGTTTTGTTTTCTTTATGACCATATTTGGTTTTTCCTCTTCAGTGTAATTATTAATTGTTATTTAATGTATGTGTTTTCTGAGTTTCAATGTCGATCGTTAAATATTTCTTTGTGTGTGGATCTCGTTTGAATATTATGTTTCTAAGTGATTATTCAAAGACTGTGTTTATACTCCTTTCACTACGAAGCTGTAACAGTATGCTATGATTGGTAAAATCTATTGTCTAAAATGTGTAGTGCCTGAATGCTGTCTGCCAAATTAATAGTTATTTGTATTATGTTGTTTGGTACTTTTTGTATCCCACATTTATATTTGTAGCTTGGAATCAAACTATTTTAAATAAATGGAGGTGGCTTAAATTACTGCATTTATCTTGCATCCACTTGCATCATCCATGCACTGAAATGTGACTTGACTAATAGTCCTACTCAGGTGTTTATAAAATCTGACTGAATCCATAATGACAGTAGAAAAGAAAGCGGCTGGAACCAAAGCATTGTCCAGCTTAGTTTTCTCCTACAACATTAGTAAATCTGCCAGATTTCGCAGCACTAGCATTAGAAAAAAACATGCAAAGTGCAGGCCATTCTCTGATTGTTATCTACAGACATGAAAAGGGTCTTCCTGCTTAACCTTCTGAGGGAGGAGTATCCTGACATCAACACAAAACACACCATGTCCCATTGTCCTCATCCCACTGTCACCTGAGGCACAGCGGGCAAAGACAACAAGAGGAAACCAGGTTCAACCGACCCAGTGACCGATGCTCCATGTGACTTTGTTACGTATTGCTGTGGAATGGCCCTCGAGCCAGGTGAACCAGAAAACAACAGATCCTCCTACAAACCTATGGACCATCTGATGAAATCAGACATCCAAAAATTATATTCAACTTAAAATAAAAATGTTCTACTCACCTTCAGACCAACTAATATGTGAGTTTGCTTCTTCATGGGAGCATGCTCACCAATGGATGCTCTGCAGTGAATGGGTGCCCTCAGAATGAGATTCCAAAAAGCTGAAAAAACATCACAATAATCCACAACATTATGGTCCATCACTTAACATCTTGTAAATCCAAAAATCTGCATGTTTGTAAGAAGAAAAATCCATAATTAAGGCATAAACCATTGCTTCTAGCCAAAATATGAGTCCATAATACATAAACCCTGCATATTTCTCTCCTGATTCAGACATGCAGTTTTTTTCACAAGAAATGAAGTGATGGACTTGAGTGGTGTTTATTATTGTGGTGTTTTTATCAGCTGTTTGGACTCCCATTCGCTTCTCCAAATCTGTTCCCATGAAGAAACAAACTCCTGACAGTGACTAAATGTTCATTTCAAATGTTCGGTTGTAATTTTGGGGTGAACTAATTCTTGTATAGTGCTGATTTTGATTTATTCAAGAACACAAATACAGCAGTTTATACGACTCATGTCCAAGCACATTCTCTACTAGCCTTCATTCTTTGATTAGCATTGTCACAGAAGGGCCTTTGTGTGGGAAAACCTAAACTAAAGCTTCATATCTGTTCTACTCTATGCAGATTGGGTACAGAAGATGGGAAAGGAGGAATTGTTTTGAGTTTTGATGTAGATAAGACAAAAATGTATGGGTAAAGTCTTGCAAAAGCAGTCTCAGCGGTAAAATCACATGCAGAACCAAGCTGCAAATTAGTCACAAACAAAGTTAGAATAACAGCATCAAGACTAACGTCAATACATCACATGACTTTTGCCCTTTAGACCAATTCTCCTGAGAAGCACAAAAGTTCACGTCTTATTAGGTTAGTCTTATGACCCTCCATTTAAACCCAACAGACCTCGCCATGTCCAAAATGATCAAACATTCTTCACGCCACATTTACTGTTGAAAATAAATGAACACTTGAATGACAATCAACCAGATCATTTACAAAATACAAGGAAACTTACATTAAAATAAATATGCAATAACCACAATTCCGTGAAAGCAAGCAGCGTAAGGTAAATGTTTATTTAGCACAGGTCTAATGAGCACCATGTCACATTTTCTTACCTGAACTCGTGTGTCTCTGTGTACGTGAGCGGTGCCACTGTGTTATGGCTCTAATTTCATCTGTACTGGCGTAGTGCAGATGCCTTCAAAGTCACATTCACTTCAGATGGAGGTTGTGCCAGTTCTGCTCAACGATATGTGAGCCAAATTAAGTTTGAAAGCTCTAAAAGCCTATAAAACCCAAGTGGGAAAGAAATTAAATGCAATGTCTCAAAACCTCTTTGCATATATTTTCTCAGCAAGCCTCCTGAAGAATCAGCATTGTAAATAGCATAAAAAATTTAAAAATAGTTTATGTGGTTGAAAAAGCCATGTTTAAAATGAAAAGCAAATGCAAATGTAGTTAAGCTTGCTAGTCAAAGCCATAAACATCAACATTTATTGACGGTAAACCTTATTTACTAATAATAGCAATTATTATTTATTTAAATTAATTCAATTATTAATT
The DNA here is from genome assembly GCA_032359395.1 of Enteromius anoplus. Taxonomy (NCBI): domain Eukaryota; kingdom Metazoa; phylum Chordata; class Actinopteri; order Cypriniformes; family Cyprinidae; genus Enteromius; species Enteromius anoplus. The sequence continues at coordinate 20,332,633 of JAUMHG010000055.1, forward strand.
CAATTAAATAATTTTGATGAAATTATTTTCAAATTAATTATATCAAATAGTATTAATATTATTAGATTGTTTTATTTAGTAAAACTATATATATATATAATATTGGTCATCTTTAATCTGTTTATATTCCTCCTGACTAGCCTCCCCGCCCACACTGCTGGGACTCCAGACGACCTGAGAAATATGGCCTAGACAAACTTTGGAAAGTTTTACAGACATTTATTCACAAGCTTGCTCTTAACCCCATGACTGGACACAGTGTGTTGATTGTTCTTAAAATCATTAGAAACCACACGTTGGAAAATCTTGCAGAAATGTACTCAGGAGCATCTGGGTGTTGCAAGATGCAAGGAATTCTTAACCTTCTAACATCCTAAAGAATTTGGTTAGGTTATAACCATCTAAAAATTCACCTCAAGAAAACAAAAACAAAATCCTTTCAAGTGTATTACAGTTTTTCTCAGTCGCTTTGGAGCATTTCTCAAATCATACTTAATATTTGCAAAGAAGTATGAGCATTTCTCAGAACTATTCGTGCAAACAGCACAAAACAATCTATTCCCTGCGAAAGCCTGTAATTTACTCAAAATCTTTAGTTCATCTCTCGAAAGCATGTATTTATGTCAATGAACATATCAGTGCCATCAGAATGAAAAGCCATTGTGTCATTGTTCACAACCAAGATCATGTTGTCAATATAACACTCTGTTAGTGCTACATGATGTAAACTACTGTATGACTACAGAAGGCTATGTATGTCATTTATCCATTTCAAAAGAACACATTTACACATTAGTGTATGTGGGATATTGATTGTTTCGAAATGTTTGAATTATTGAGGATATGGCTGATCTCCCAATATTTAGCTGCACTCTTCAGCCCTTGATTGACAACATTGTCCACAATAGCGGTCCTCATTTCATCCGATATGTGCCTCTGTTCTTGGCCTCTTCTGCCTCTTCCTCTGTTTTGTCTCTATAGTCTTCCATAATAATTTTTTACTCCTCTTCTTCCTCTCAGCTGTTGACCTTGATTGTTTTCTGGATGTTCATCCATAGTCAGAATTTGTAACTCTTGTGTTGTCCTCTGTCTATATATGCTAGTTTCCAAACAAAAGCTTTATGAGATGCTCCTTTGATCTAATGGTTTATAATTGGTTGATCTATATTCTCTTCATTAGTGAAAGTCAAGATTCACTTGCACAATTCATGGCTAAAATTTGCAAAAAGTATAATAGAAATGTGTAGAAAATAGGTTTGAAAGTTGATGTCAACTAGATCAAACATTTAGCATGTAATGACTTATACGATCAACTAATGAGTCAATGTTTTAAGAGCTAAGACTATAGAAACAGAGAACTATGTAATAGATTTTGAACAACATGATAGGAATGTAGGAAACCAATGACAAATGTACATAATCAGTTGCATGATGTACCAAAGCAATCGCAATTTGTTTAAAAGAATGAGAAACTGCGTTTATAATTTACATAAGTGACTAGATGATGTGGAATTTGAACAAGTAGTTTTTGAAACTTCATTTTTGATCTGAGAAATGCTCCAAAGTAACTGAGAAAAACTGTATGAGAAAAAAAATAAAAAATAAAGCATTGTAGAATAAAACAAATATATATATATATATATATATATATAATCAGGTGCTACATTTTATAAAATATAAAATCATTTGGGCTTAACTTAATAAATAAATTTATACATATTTATTATAGCTAGGGAAAATATCATTCATTTCTGCAGGTAATACTGTTTTTTATAGTAATGCATTAAAATAATAAAAAATATTTTTAAACAGTTTTTAAGAAGTAAATTAAACATTAAGAGATAGGATCATAAGTATTTTATGGCATGACAGTTGTACTGATATAATTGTTGCTAAATATTATATATGTATTTTTACAATTTACAATGACTTCTGTGAAAATGAACACATAAAACATTACCTATTATGTTCCAATGGCAAAGGCTGTGTGATATTTATAAGACAAGGTATTTGTCTGTGGAGATGATCTCTTTCCAAAGTGTTAAAACACATCATGAGACTCAACATCACGTGTTTCACATAATGGGCCTCTTTTACTATTCTCACGAACTATCTGTTCTCATAAATCTATGTATTCCTGTCGGATCAAGTGACCCTATAGACGCAGATACATGTATCTTCAGGCAGTTCTCCGCTCTTTCTCACACTGTTGCTTTGTTGTCTGATTCATCTGGTGTTTGGTCTTATTGTGTCCATATGTTGAAAGTGAACCAAACTGTAGTCTTTATTTAACATGGTCTGGAGTTTTCCTGATGCTATAGTTATATAAGGGATGACGATGTTTTTACATCTGTTCTTTCGTTCCTCCGCTCACTGCTCTGGAATCTCGGCTGGATATTTCAGATGTTTTTATAAAAGCCCACTTGTGGAATCCGCCGCTTTTCGGCGCTTCCTTCGCACGCTGACCTTCCTCGCCCCTGCCCTCTGAGCCGCTCTGTAGTTTTCTCTCTGTCACGTAGTGTTTTCATGACCCGCCGCTAATGTCACAGTAAGCGTTGGGAATCAAACAGCAGGTAGTCTCCATGTTTGGGGGTTTTCTGTAAACTGCGTAGTACCAAGAGGCTAATTTTATCCTGTGAAGGAAATGTATTTGTCCACTTCCAGGGTCTAAAAAAACCACGAGCACTAAGCGACAAATCTGGGTGAGAACCAGGATGTATAGGGATGTAACGATTGATAGAACGATAGAACAATAGATAGATAGATAGAACAATGGATGGATGGATAGATCTGAGAAATCTGAGAACTGAACTTTCTAGCAGCAAACTCTCTGACATGAAGCTTTCACTCCTCTGTTTATCTGAGCCTCATTTTTCCACATGCCTCGTTTATCTATCAAAACATATCTCTGCTTGTTATTTTACAGAGAGGGAAATATGCACTACATAGCCATCATTCATCAAATATTTGCAGGGTTTAACCTCAGGCCCGTTCCTCGAGCTGATTAATTCCTCTCATCCCTCCCTTAATAACAGCCAGGACATGAGGCTGGAAGAGCATCAGATAATACATGTCGTAACCTCTGGGGATTAGGCAGAATTTAGGTTTGGGTCATCAAAAATACGGGTCAGCTAAATTAAAACAGAAGAATGTCATTTATGCAGCATTAGATGGGACACACTGGTCTGAATCACAACGAAGCAGAGCAGCAGCTTAAAAAGTCATGCAGAATGGTCAAAGGATTTGGGAGTGGACCAGAAAACCATGCATCATCGAGAGTAAATGCACAACATCCTGAACCCATTTAGGTTTAATTCAATTCAAGGTCCTCCACAGACTTTATTACAGCCAGGTTAGACTTTCTAAGATATACACCAATGTAAGTGACATATGCGAGGGTTGCCATTTTGCTAAAGCAGATCTGCTCATATGTTTTGGGCATGCCCCAGACTGTTACTAGACAACTATAATTAAAACTCTGTCCAAGGGATTTAATAAAGACACCAATCCTAGTTTTGAAATGGCTGGTACTTGAGCAAGGCATAATCATGTCCAATAATCTCCAAGACGCTTGTGCCTTTGCATGCCTTTTGGCTCGGAGAAGAATACTGCTTGATTGGAAATCATGTAAACCACCTTTTATTTCACTCTGGTTTAGTGATATGATGCTGTTTTTAAGATTGGATCCACTAAACGTTTTTATACAATATGGAATTCAATTATCTCATACTCATAGGCAGAACACTTCCCCCAAACTAAAATTAATAGATAAATTAAAAGGTATATGTTTAAAAGGATAAGGTATGGGCATTCATTTTTAAGTATTTCTTCACTGTACTATCAAACTTTGTGATTATGGGGGGGGGGGGGGGTTTTGGTAAGGGAGTGGGGGTTGTTCATGGGGTAAAAAGTTTAACAACAAAATTGTTAAAAAAAAAACAACAGCAGCAACTTACAACACACACAATTGATTGATAGTTTAAGATGTATATTAGCACACAATCAAAACCGCAATTGAGCAAGAAGGAGGCCACATGCGCAGTATATTAAGGCTTTTTGTAATTGCAGAACACAGAATTGCTAATCTGTAAGAATTTGGCTACTTTCAGAACTGAAACAGGGAACAGATTCAGGATCTGATTATGCCGTTTGGGGTGTGCCACACATTTAAGTCACCCATCTGGGGCATCTGAGGTCACGTTCTTTGGCACCAGCTTAACATAGCCATGCTAATTTCAGTGTAGTTTCTTTGCATTTGAATACACTGAATTGAAATGAGCTTCTTTGGCTGTACTTAATGACACATAATGGATATTTTTGGATTTTCTCACAGGAACCCTTCCATGTAGAGGTTTGACCCGAAACAGCCTGTGGGCTGCAAGCAAATTTGTTTACATTCAGCTGTCAAGTGTACTTGTTGGGTCAGTTAATTTATTCAGAAGTTAACAGAACACTATACTGCTACTTGTTGTGAGTCTTTACATAAGTTATTCATTTATAATTAATTAATTGATATGAATTAAAGTACTTATAATAAAGAATAATATTTACTTATTATGATTTTTTGGGTTATTTCTATATTTGTATTTAAAAAATATTGTTTACATTTATTTCTCAATTTGATTTTGATGTGTAATATTATACATTTAATGTAAAACATTTAAAAACAAATCATCATTGAAATTAAATTAGGTCTGTCAAGCATCCAAAATGAAAGTTTTTGTTTACATAATATATGTGTGTGTGCGGAGAATATTTATTATGTATGTATAAAAGCACATAGAGTATACATTTAGAAAATATTTACATGTATATATTTATATTCATATGATAATATAATACATTATATATAAATATAATATTGCAAAACATTACATATTTTTCTTAAATATATACACGCATGTGCGTTTGTACATTAAAATGAATTAATTTATATGGTCATAAATTTGTATAAAATAATATTTAATAATTATTATAAAAAAAATTTAATTAGAGGAGTTTTTACATTTTGCAGGCGCTATAATATATCATTACACTGCAGCAGTCTAATGTTTTATATACATTATGTTTATGGATAAAGCTGTAAATTAAATGCATAATTGATCATATTACTAGTACAACATATTTATTAGATTTATTAGAAAGCCAGAGAGAAATAATATTTAAATTATGTATTTTTTAAATGATATGCATGTAAAATGGCACTGTGCACTAATGCCGCACTAACGCAGTAGACTAGTAATTCATTCTCGTGATGTGACGCAGTGTGCCTCTGCTGCATTCCGCTGGATTACACTGTCAGCTCAGCTTTAATTGACGAACGAGTGTAGTTACTTACATTCATAAACTTGGCCGGTGATTTTTGGCGTTTTCCGAAGCGTTTTCCTGCATGTCCTGCATGTCAGTGGACAAAGTTTGCAGAGCGTTTTCTGCGAGGGTGTTTCACAGCGGTCACGGCTCTGGACTCATTCATAGTGAATGTGATTCCTGCGCCGTTACGCGGAGTGAAGTTGCTCTAAATTCCTCTGAATGAAAGGCTCTCTTGTCGGTAGATTTCGGCTGGTTAAGCGGCCCGTGCTTATACAGTTATCCTTTTGGAATAAAAATAGTCAGAACCACGTCATTACTTTTTTGGGTCCTTAAAGAGACAAATGTAATAAATCTGTAACAATCTGTGTTATGGACGGCTGGACCAGCTAATCAAAATTGTTTTGTGGGAAAGAAGAAAAATCCTGCATACATAAAAATAAACATAAAGTATCTGCATGTGTAAATTTAAACAGGCTATTCTGTGGCGAATGGTAAACGCTAGAGCAGCTGTCAATCTAATCAATCAATCCAATCCAAGCGCGCTCCCGCTGTGAAACGGCCCGTGATTGGCCATCGTCTCTACCCACTAAACCCACCCATCATACCTCCTGTTTGTGGAACTTCCTGACTTCGCTTCCCCGGATATACTTTAACTTTAGCAAAGCAGCATGTGAAGTCACTGCATCCCAAAGTGCATACTACCCACCTTTTCAGCCCTAAATACTAGTACTGAAAAATACTAATAGCCTATCACATAGAATTTAGGACGGATGGAATGCACATTCTCAAAATCTGTGTCCTTATATGTTGTGTTTGAGCTAGTCGGACTTGAGAACACTTGCTCTAAAATAATATTTGCTTTACAGTTGTTTACAAATATTTGTTGAAGGTACAAACCAAAAGCTGAATGTGCATGCTGTTTACTAAAAAATAATTGTCCTGGTTTTATGCTGCTAGTTAAGAGCTTTTCAACAATATATGACACAAGACCATCTGTTAGGCCTGTGTATGAGGCTTAATTGAATGACATTTAATTTAATGATTAACTGTTTAAATATAATCTATTTTACGTTTAGGTTTTCCATATTTTATACATTCACACTATTGTTTTAAAACAAAAATAATCATAAATGCTATGTAGAATAATAAACATGAACAAAATATAAATTGTATATATTAAGCATGAAATGTGTATTTAATAAAACATGCATATTTCATTTTATTAAATGCACATAAATATGTATTTTGGTGGTCCGATTGATTTTTTGCAGTTCACACAGTATGATGCACAACAAATGTATAAAATATTGCAGAAATGTACCATTATTCCTAATAGCATTTCAAATCAGATAATTCCACAAAATTAAATTCAAGCAAATATGGCATGACTTTCTAAGCCTATCCATCATGCATAAATAAGCATAAATATGAAATTTCCTTAACAACAATAACACAGTGGTAAGTGTAGAAGTAGTAGTAGTTTAGTATCTAACATAATGACTGATTATAATAGTTTAAATTAGAGCTTTCTAAAAAGTATAGAATAAAAAGGATGACTCTGGTCACTTGCAAATTTTAATACAACTTTTATGTTCTCAGGACTTGTTCTCAGATGTTTGTGGGTGTATGTGTTATGTACGTACACAAAGGAATCCTGAAACTGAACTAATCAGAGAACAATGCAGTCAAAGACAATGGCAACTGGAGAGCATCTGTGTAATAAAGGAACAAGCCCTTATTGTTTGTTAATAATCATCTTGACATATGAAGACAAACTTCAGGAGTTTCCAGCTGTTCGTGTGAGTCTCCAATGTTCGTTCAGAGGTAAAATAATAATAATAATAATAAAGAAAGAAGGTATTAGTAGTTTGCAGACAAAGATAATCCCTTGATGACATTCAAAGATTGGGTTTCCTTCCTCCTCAACTCATAATAACACTGAGCTCTGGAATTTTAATATTTGTCTTTTAAAATGCCAACAAAATGAAGTATTGCAGTATATTTGGATGTGATATTGTGCACTTCCAAGCCTTTGATTTGTGAAGCATGTAAGGCCCATACAGATCCATAATTCCTCTATATAATCAGCATGACTTTGCAGAGGATTAAACCTTTTTCTGAACTTTCCTCCCCTTCTGTGGGTCAGAGCCACAGAATGTCAAATCTGCTCCAAAGCCAATGGCCCCCACCTACAGGCTCTGTCTTAGACTGTGACTCTTACTGTAAGGAAGAGGCAGGGGATCCATGTGCAGTGTTTTATTAAAGGAAACGGTCAGAGCAGCAAAGCGGGAATATCAAAGGAAGGACTGAGACGTAAACAACACCGGGGCAGGCAGCAAACAATCTGAATATCAGTCTGCACAGTCACAAGGGCAGGTGGCAAAGGTGCAGGCAGAGTCCGGGGTCGTACACAGACTGGTACAGCGGGAAACCAGCTCAGAATTGTCAGCCAGGGCAAGAACAAGAGTCCTGCTGAAGTCAGAATCACAAAGTATCAGCTCATATCATTCTTGTGAAAAAATGTTTTTCTGCAATAAATAACCAATGTGTGTTGAATGTGTGAAACTGTATTTGTGGAAAAGTCTGTAATCTGTGTTTAAGACTGTTGTTTAAGACAAGTGAATGAGTTATGAGGTCCAACGAATGTTTTGTCCGTTTGAATGTGATCATCAGTAAATAAAAAAAGCTGTCTTGTTTAACATGCTCAGTTTAGAAGACCAGAAGATTTGGAGATTCTCATTTTGGACTAGTGCTCCTCCAGATGGATCTGTGCAGTCTGGAGAACTGGAAAACATTAAGCAACAAAATTGTGCAACGAATCACCCATGAGAAAAATATAATGACTACCATGATAGAAACACATTTGTCATTCTTATTTTCATTGTATAATGTATTTCTTTTGTTTGGCCTCAAAAATAAAACGTAACTGCAGTGTAAACTTTTGTATACTTTCTAGACCAGAGGTGGGGAACCCTGCTCCTCGAGGGCCTCTAAGTTTTTCATACAACCCTGCTTCACAACACCTGACTCAAATCAAATGGATCCAACAGCCAATGAAGTTCTGCACAATCAGTAGTTAATTTGAATCAGGTGTGTTTGCGCAGGGAAACATGGAAACCTTGCAGGATGAAGGCCATGGTTCCCCACCCATGTCCTAGACTTTAGCAATACTGTCATCTATTGGTTTCAGGTGATAGTGGATTTTTACTTTGTTTTACATGGGAATGTATTGCAATAAATTCTTTATTATTAATATTGTTAATAATCACATACTTATAAGAGTAGAGGGCCTTGATTTAAAATTCTATCAGAATATTGTATATATAAAATACCTTTATTTTAAAAAAATTATAAATGAAGTTTTAAACATGAACCATGATTTTTTCTAATATAAATACGTTTGGTAATATTGCCATCTGTTGGCTTAATGTGGTACTTGGTTAAGTACAATTTGCATTGATTTTACACCTTTTGGAATTGATTTATACATGATAAGTACTTTGTAATGACTTTGTTATTTTACAAATTATTTTTAAATATTATAAACATATTGTTTATATAAGATGCGTAACAATATAATAAACGAAATAGAATGTATGATTGCAATGATTACCTTAAAATAACGCAGGGAAATACTCTAATTTAGAAAAAACAAAAACTATTGTTTACATAAAAAGCGCTTATGCAAAAATTATTTGATTTACAAAAATAGTTAATAATAAAAGATTTGGATATTATAAAAAAGTATCGATTAATTTAATTTAATTTAATTTAATTTAATTTAATTTAATTTAATTTAATTTAATTTAATTTAATTTAATTTAATTTAAACATGTGTTCCATGTTGAACTTTCAAATTATTTAACATTTTCATGCAATGTAAACGCTTCTCAGTCAACAAATGCGAGAGTTTCTTTTTTTCTTGTGTGCTTTTAAAGCTATTGACTTTTATTTTGAAAAATATTTTACCCGGAAAAAGAAGTATCGCACACAGTCTCTGCAGGACATATGTATGTTGTGGTTCATAGATGTCAACTGTAGGCTGCAATAAAGTTTTTATGGTTGGAAGCCCGTTTATATGGTAAATGCTTGTATTGGCCCTCAAGTGCTCACTTTAAATACAGCGCTTGAGCGGGAATGGCTGTGGTTTGCTTTAGTAAGGGTCTTTCATGTGCGGGCAGGCAGCTGCTGAATGTGACACTGTTCAGGACAATCACAACACAAGCAGGAGTCTTTAGAGGATCAGTATGCAGATGTACAGCCATTCACAGGACCGTTAACAGCACAATTCCACACGCTCAACGAGCCTTTCAGACATCTCGGTCAGCGATGGTCACTAAAATACTGTCTGTGGAGGAGGTCTTCAACAAGAAGTCTTTACATGACTATCTGCAGAAGAAGGAAATGGAGTATAACTCATCCTTGCAGTCCCTCAATACTGAAAACCAAACACTGAATGATGAGGATGTGAAAATGAAAAGGACCAACCTATCAGTGCTTGGGCCTTTGGTCCAGAAAATAAGAGAATTAGAGGAGAAACAGAAGGAGTTGGAGGACACACAGGACTTGCTGAAAGGTAAATAACTGGGAAAGGTGCGCTGGAAGTGGAAAGCTTTCTAGGGGGGCATTTCATTTGCATTTGTATCTCCTTTCAGATAATGACCCAGAATTACATGAGCTTGCAGAGTCAGAGAAGGAAGCCTGTCTAGCAGCCATTCAAGATCTCAAACAAAAGGTGAGGTGTGAAATGCTCTCGTTAACATTTCAGTCAGCTTTATTAAATAAATTACCCTTATCGATTGTCATACAGACATGACATGTCAGGGAAAAAGATCAATATCACATTTACAGATTTTATGGCTGAATCTTACTTTTCCATGTTACACTTTTATTCCAAAATTGTTTATTTATTTATTTTAAGAAAATTAAACACATTTTTATGTATGAATCTAGTATTATTTTATAATTGTTATTTTATTACACATTATCATTATCAAGTAAACTAGCAAGAGGTCAAATAAATAATACATAAAACAAATATGTAATACTAATACAATTATTATATTTTACTGATGTTGATTATGAATTAATAATATTAACATATGTAATATAAACAATTAGATTAAATTCTCTTGTTAGTGTAATGTATGATAAATTATCAAGTCAAATAAATATCAAGTACATGTACTAGAAATCAATGTATAAAATTAATATAGCAATTACAAAATATTATGGTATTTATATTGTTGAATATAATTATTGTGTGTATACACGTGTATATATATATATATACATATACATATCATTTATTTATTATACAAATTAATATATTGTTACAAATTTTCATGTACATGGATAAACAAAAGAGTAATAAATATATAATTGTATTTAATGGTAATAATTCAAATATCATGATATTATTGATATATATATAGGACAATTGTGATGAACCTTTTTAAACCAACTTATTAAATTTGTTGTAATGATTTTATGAATTTAATATAAAAATTCTACTAACCTAATTATTTAATTAAGAAAGTACAATAAGTAGTGGCAAATTAGTAAATCAAAGCAAGTAAAATATATAGATGAAAGTTGTAAAAACAATATTATAATGTAGTAAGTTTAAACGTTATGAAAATAGCCACTCAAAGCTGGGTTCTGTGTTTCAGATTTTATCTCTTCTGATCCCAGAGGAGGAATCAGACATGAGTGACCTGGTCCTAGAGGTCACCGCTGGAGTCGGAGGTCAGGAAGCCATGCTCTTCACCGCGGAGATTTTTGATATGTATCAGAACTTCGCCGCTTTCCATGGCTGGGGCTTCGACCTCCTGGAGGTCACATCTAGTGAACTCGGTAGATAAATAATCTATTTCTCTTTTCTGTAAATGCTTAATAATAATATCTGTTTGGGTGCATTTGTGTCAGGGATTGCATGGGTTGTCTTCGTGTGTCTCATTTCCAGTGGTGTTTGTGGTGTGTTTAGGGGGCATCAGATGTGCAGCAGCCAGTATCAGTGGTCCACTTAGCTATAAAAAGTTAAAGTTTGAAGCTGGAGTCCATCGTGTCCAGAGGATCCCGAAAACAGAGAGTAAAGGTCGCATACACACCAGCACCATGACGGTGGCCGTACTTCCCCAGCCCACCGAGGTACACAAAACTACAACTCTAATAGAGGTTCAGAAATGAATGATAGCTTAACACTATCAGAATTTAATTAGAAAATCAGTATTCAGGTGTATGGTAATACATTGTATTGCACTTTCTCTTTAACCACACAGATCTCATTTACCATCAACCCTAAAGATCTGAGGATCGAGACGAAGAGAGCCAGTGGTGCAGGAGGACAGCATGTGAACACCACCGACAGCGCCGTGAGGATCGTCCATCTCCCCACAGGTCAGTAGGTCTCCAGAGTGACTTATTTAATAAATATATAATAGTGCAAATAATATGATTGTGTTGTATCTGTTATATTAATGTAGGCATTTATTTGATCAGAAATACAATAAACACGGTTATATTGTTTAAAAACCTGTTTTCTATTAGAATTGTATTTGCTTTGTAATGCAAAGCTGAATTTTATCATCATCCTTCAGTATTAGTAATGGCTCTTATTATTTTCACTGTTGAAAACAGTGTTGTTTGCTGAGGACCGGAGTAGTTGCTGCTGAAAATGCAGCTTTGCAGCACAGGAATAAATTGCATTTTAACATATATTCTTATAAAAACAGTTATTTAAAATTCTAATAATATTTCAGAATGATTAAACACTGCCTTTGTACATAAGAGATTCATTTTTAAAATCTTAATTATTCCGAACTGTTGACTGTCCAAACTATATATATATAGAGAGAGAGAGAGAGAGAGAGAGAGAGATACTAGTATTAATTAAAATTGATTTGATTTTTTTTCCTAGTCATTTCTGATGTCCTACAGGTCACTGGGAGTGAGACGACTCTGTTTTGTTGTAATTTCAGGCACAGTGGCTGAATGTCAACAGGAACGCTCCCAGATCAAGAACAAAGAGACAGCCATGACATTACTGCGAGCCAAACTCTACAGCTCCCGGCTGGAGGAGGAGACTAGTAAGAGATACCAGGCTCGAAAACTACAGGTATGTTAATTGATTTGCTTTATATATTGTGTGTGTGTGTATATATATATATATATATAAATTTTGCATGCATCAATCACAGGAAAATAAATAAACTAAAAAGTCTTTTAGCAAAATATTATGTGTGAAATAACTTTATGATCCACTAAAATTCGGTCCTACATTTAGTTTCTTTAAATATCAGTTTTACCTGATGGAAATGTGTTGGGTTAATTAAAACGGGTTGTGAACAACAATTCACATTGATTTGAACTTGTCTAATATCAGATATAATTGTTTTTGCTGATATTATTTGGTAAATATAAACTGCATTTTACATGTCTTATAATAGATTGGCACCAGAGGCAGATCAGAGAAAATCAGGACTTATAACTTCTCTCAGGACCGGATCACAGATCACAGGATTGGAAAAACCGTTCATGACGTGCATGGATTTTTGCAAGGAGAGGAACTGCTTGAAGACATGATTGTGTTTTTGCAACAGTTTTCTGAACAGGAATCCCTTATGGACCTTCTCGAAGACGATGATCAGAATCAGTAGTTATTTGCTCGCAATAAAGACATGTGTAAAAGTTTGGCTTTGTGGTGTGAGTTTGAATTGTAAGCACAGTCGTTTAGTCTAGGTAAAAAGAGCGTAGTGTATCTCACAACCCCTCTGAAGAGTTTCACAAACACTCTTTCTTTCTCTTGAACTTTTGCACAGTGGTGTGAAATGCTTTCGGTGGGCTGTTTGTTTTTGTTTTCAGCCAGTTTGACTAAGATTTTTACAAATTATTTTGTAGCATTTAAAATCAAAAAGATCAAATTCTAGCTCATAAAATATTAATATGTGGAGGTGAATATAACACAAATATCCAAATAAATAAATGTTATTACTTTTACAGACCTGAAAATCGCATACTCAGGATTCCCTAATATATCCTTTTTTATTTTTTATGAGAGCTTTTAAATCTTTAGTAGGCTATATAACCTTGGATAAACCCACAAAAAAACACTTTTAAAGTCAATTTTTATTGATTTTTTTTTTCAAAAAAGGCGCTTTTTTCCCGAAGCGCGCCTTTCATTGGATGGCGCTCTTTATGCACGGTGACGTCTTGGTTGTATGTGCGTCATGACATCACTCAAGATCCGCCCACTGGCGCCCAGCGATTTCATTGGCTGGCGGTCGTTTAAAGGTATTCTTCTGCGCTCTGATTGGCTAGAAGCTTTGGTCGCCAAATTTCAAATGCATTTGCAAGTGGCGCTTTTTCCCCCAAACTCACTCACCATTGTGTTACCGCTTAAATGCTTGTGCCGCTACTGCAACAGCGACCAGGACACGTCTCAAAGGACATATGAGGAATACATAAAACTGCTTTTAAATTTTACAGGTAAGAAATGTTGCGTTTTGTAAATTCAGGAAAATAGGAGCATTTAAAGAGGATTTTAAATCAAAAGATATTAGATGTCCGGCCATGTTTTCGTGTCTCTCTACGTGTTCGTCTCAGATTCGGGTTTAATATTGCTTTTTTGTCAACTATTTATATTCTGGAAAGCAATCCGAGAAACTAAACGTGCAATTTTAGTGCAAGAACATAATTTTAAAGTTGTATTTTTAAGATTGTATGTGGTGTATCACGAGCCACGTCAGGAATGCGAGCACTTAGGCGCGCAAATTGAAAAACGCAAATAAATCACACAAAAGCAAATGCATCTCCTGGGTAGCACTTAAACGCGTTGAATATTAGGGAATAGCAATCATGTATTATGACATGCGTCATTAGTGTGTTTTAATGCTTAAAACGAGATGTCCGAGTGATTGTTTTTTGGTCTGAGGCTAAAACAGTGGGTGGGTTAACTTGCATTATGTGTATTTAACGTTATATATGCTATGTCATTCTTTATATCGATGAAAGTTATTAGACACGTAAAACATCAAGAGAGTCTGCAATTTAATGCATTTCCAGTAAGTTATATCCTCTAATACTGTATACACTGTAGTCTGGCCTATTATGAAAAATGCTCACGTGACTTCTGATATTTAATATGCATCAACAATTTGTACAAACACTAACATGTGACATTTCTAATTTCCTCTAGTTTGCTGTGCCTGGAACGGCCTCAACATGAAGTGTCCAAGCTACAGTGACGATTCAACCGTTTTATGCCACATGGAGAAAGTTGAAACGGACCTCGGTGACATGAAGGGCCACAGGGTTTCGCCACGGAAAACACCCCCACGCTCCCCGGTTGCGCCCAACGTCTCCACCCCGATGGAGATCAGAAGCAAAGGCCCCCACAATAAAGAAAACTACCAGAATAAGCGGCATTCTCTAGAGGTGGCATCAGACGATGAGGTGATTATTAGCAGCAGCGGCCTAACCGAGGACAGTGGCTACCTATCCCTCCAAAACAGCCGGGTGGATCACGGGGACGTGGATGGCTTGGACTTTCTGGAGAGGAGTGAAGAGAAATGCGAGACCTCTCAATCCTTGGCCGCGGAGTGTCATTCTGCGCCCTGTCTGCCAGTGGTGAGGTTTCAGGAGAAGGTGTGCAAAGAGCTGGTTAAAAGCTTTAAAAAGAGCAGAAGTTACGACTGGACCGTCGTCGATAAGGTTGCTGAGAATTTCGGGCTGCATAATGTGATCGGTGGGAAGATGGGACGGCAGTTTGTGGACCTCCTTTGCGGCCTGTTGAGAAAAGACATGAGGCATATCCTCGCCAGGATATTGGGCCTGTTGGGAGATTGCGACTTAGTGAGGTAACACCCTATTCTGTTTTGATGTTTATTTTGCATTGATGTGAATCGGAATGAATGACTGACTGTTTGTTTCTGGTCTCTTGCAGCTGTAGAAAAGTGAGCCGGACGTGGAGGAAAATCATTTGTGAAGATCAGGTGGCCCTTCAGCGCTGCAGAGAAGCAGAAAGAACGGTAAGGGTAAGAGACGTCCTTGAATGACAATACTGGAGCAATGCAGCTGTGTGCAGTTTATTGAAACTTTTTAAAGGGTTGCTCCACCAAAAAAAAGAGGAATATCTTGTATGTCATTTCAAACCCATTTGAGGTCCTTGTGTAGAACATAAAAGATATTTGTAAGAATGTTTTTAACCAGTTTCAGTTCCCAAACAAATGCTGAACTATCTGCTTCCGAACAGTCTACAAAATACCATCTTTTATGTTCCACAGAAGAAAGTTAGTCGTCATGGATTTGGAACAACATGAGTTGAGCACAGAATCATATAAAATAATATGGAACTATTGATATTGCGTTCCATTGGTCTTAAATTTGTTAATTAAAACTAGCAGAAACCCCGGTTAGAAAAGTAGTTTGATATGTTCCCGTCCTGATAGCACTTGTCTTTGTTGCTTGTAGGACTCTAGGCGCTCCGCGGGCTCACTATCACGAGACTTCACCTTGAGCAGGGTGGTGTTCTCCAGCATGCAGACCGTCGCCTCTACGCCCGTTCACAAGGCCGTTAAGAAGCTGCAGTGCAAGACGGGTGGAGCGCAAAACTCATCCAAGTCAAGTCGCTTCCAGCAGTTTCATGAGGTAAAGAAGAACCCTAACACCAGAGTGTGCCTGTATTTACTGATTCACGCAAGACTTCAGTAATACTCGCATGTGGCCGGTTGCCGATTCTAACGGGGTTGTTGTCTTCTAGGTTGCTCAGACGCTCAAACAGGATGAATCTCTGCGGTCGTGTATCCTCTGCGGCTCTGCAGCACGGTACGACGCGGCCATGAAGAGGGCCGTGTGCTCACGTGGCAGCTGTGGGTTTGAGTTTTGCACATTGTGTCAGTCAGCGTTCCACGGCTGCGCTCCGTGCCGCAATACCGTCCGGAGCTTCTCCACTTCTCAAAAAATACACCACCTCGCCGGCTCTGCTCGAAGCAAACGAAACGTCCGGCGCCTGTGAGCACCACATGGGGAAAACGTAAAAAAAAAAAAAAAACACAACTGCCTTTTAATTGATTCAAAAGCCTTTTAAAAATGTGAATGTTTTATCATCTTCCTAAATGTGAAGTGAATTTGGCCACATTTGTGGCTGCCGCACAACGTGAAAAACTACAATCATTCTCTGCACCAAAAAAAAGAGACTTAAGGAGGTTAAACAGCCTCTTCAGTATTGTAAATGTTGTTTTATAAGATTTTATGAAAATTGTTAATGTTTTATTGATGAAATAATCAGTTACTGTCTGTCTTATCGCAGAAATTGTACATATTTAAATGGTTGAATAAAGCCTTTTGTATATTTTTTAAACTTTATTTGTTTTTGAAGTTCTTCCGAACCGGCACGTTGCATGCTATACTTGGCAAATGTTGTCAGGTTTGTGTCTTACTTTGCAATAAAATAAAATAATCATCACACAATGTTAATCTAGGTTTCAGCTAGGTTATACAATATTATTTAAATTTGATAAAATATTTTTAGAATGTGAAAGTGTTTTCTATTTAAACATATATTTTAAAACCTAATTTATTTTTTATGATGAGAGCTGAATTTTCAGCATCGTTCCTCAACACGATCTTTCAAAAGCTTCCTTATATGCTGAAGAAGTATTTTATTCATGCTGAAGACGCTTCGGCTGATCTGTATTAATGAAAAAAACATTGCTTATATAAAAGAAATATAATATTTAAATGTTTTTTCTGTCACTTCTAATCAAATTCAATGCAGCCTCCACTTCTTACAGACCCCAAACTTTTGAACCACACGGAGGACTGCCCGTATCAGCTTAATAGCCATTATAACATATTGTCACAGCACATCTGAATTTCCATATATCCACTTTTAAGACACTAAATATGATCTTGAGTTTGTTTTTAAAACTGGTAATCTGGCACAGTTTAAATTAGTATGGTCTGATGAAGAAACAAAATGGAGACCAGACACTGTTTTCAAGCTGTTAAGTTTTTTTTTTGGCTAGATGGCACCAGAGAGCTTTTCTGTTGACTCCTTTTTGCTTCCCGTGCAGTTTAGCAACAGTTCTCCGTGTAAGAACAATTTTAAGACGGTTATCTTTTTGTAGTACTTCGCAGTTTCATGCAAACGAGCGTTTCTGAAATGACTTCAGGTCCACAGACGAAGAGGTTTCCACACAACCACACTGAGGCTTTATTTCCCCATCATTCCCTGTCGAATGTGATCCACAGATAGAAAACAGAGCTAAAAACTAAACACAATTACCTCAAATACTTGCTGGAATCTGAGTTAGCTTCTCCCCAGAGAAAACATCTCATTCACAGCAGAGCATTTAAATAACGTGCTCCCTTTTGTCTGGGCTCATAACAATGTCTGTTTTCAGATTAATACAAAACTAATCTTTGACTTTCTTTTTCCTGATGATTCTGGTCATGGTTTGAAATGTAATAATGCTGGTTTCTAACAGCTTATTTAAACCATAAAATGCGATTGAACGCTGTGACATTTGAATATTGTGCTGTGAGAAAAAGTTAAAATGATGTCAACGTTTGATTAAAAGATAATAAGTAGGGATTAAACTTCATGCTTGAAGCAAAAATACCAATTAACCTAGAATTATATGTGTAATTGATTTTTGGATTTCCTTCCACATGACTAAAATAAAAACATGGAGGTATAATAGACATTTGTTTGCTCTAATCATTGATAATAATAAGCACGCCTTTGCAAAATGTTTAGTGGTGAGGATTATTAAAACTAATAATCTTGAATAATTTGATCAACATTCTAGTTAAATTAGCACTTGAAATTGAAACAAAAAATTTTAAATAAACATTTTAAGTAGTGTGATGAAATAATGTGCGCCAATTTTATATTACTTTTATTACCATTAGATGCCGAGGAAACATTTCTCAGTTTCATTTTGATTCATCATTCTAAAGTAATTAAAACTAAAATAAAAAACAAATAAATGTAAAAAAAAGCAAAAGAAATATAAAAATGACAAAGTAACAAATTTCTAAGTCTTTCAGTAAAATATAAAACTAAAAACTACAATATGGTACTTTTTGTTAGTGTTAGAGTTTAAACTTTGCTTGAAATTGTGTTTCATAAAAAAAAAATTAACTCACAGAAGCTGCGATCCTTTCTGTACGTTCAACTTATTCATAACCATAAATAAAGGCACTTTTTCTATTAAACTGTCCTTTCCTATCTTCTGCAGCTTTGCTTTAATGCTTTTCTGATTTACTCTTGGGATCCACTATGGCGTCATTGCTAATATGTTTGGTTCCTTTATGATAAATGACTTGTTTTCCCTCATTTGTATGTCGCTGTGGATAAAAGCATCTCCTAAATGAATAAATGCAAATGTACATCTTGACAAAGAACCAGACGAGACAAGTCCTGTTTGTCTTTTCATTCCAAAGCTGAAATTTAAGTGTGTAGTTGATGATGCTGTCACTGTCCCAGAGACAAGCGGTCATTTCCCATCACTGCCCTCAGGAACAAAGGCTGGCTCAAACTCTGTTCATCCTCAGGACATTCAAGATGTAGATGAGATTTTCTTTAGAACAAATTTGAGATGTTACATCACTTGCTCACCAATGTATGCTTTGGAGGGAATAAGACATCACATCACAAATATCACAATAATAAGAAAGTAATCCATTCCACTTCAGGCAACAATGAAATGTTTAGCTGGGAGAACATCTAGCAAATAATTAAGTTAATTGACGTCAGGTCTTAGGGAAGCAGAGTCTCTCAGAAGTAAAGACGGACAGAGGCTTTCCAATCTGTCAAAGAATGCATAAATACTTTAAAAACAACACAAAAACAGCTTTGCAAATCTTCTCGTCTACAGTGTACAACATTATCAAAAGATGCAGATAAACTGGAGAAATCTAAAGCCTGAAACACAGTGCACGATTTACACCTGTCACAGATGAAAGATTGGCATCATGAAACAATCGCAGCGATTTCTGATTGGCCCCCATTGTTTCCCAAAGTCAATCTTTCATTGGCGACAGCTGAAAATCATGCAGTGTATATCGGGCTTAAGGGACAAGGCTGAAGACCTTTATTGGATGCCCGTGGTCTTCGGCCGCTCAGACAACACTGTTCAATTCAATTCAATTCAAATTTTATTTGTATAGCGCTTTTCATGATACATATCATAGCAAAGCGGCTTTACACCAAGTAATGTTTTACAGTATATGTAGTAGTAGTTTGTACATGTACATATGGCATAGATGTGAGGTAAA
>JAUMHG010000055.1:20405219-20425113 GCA_032359395.1 Enteromius anoplus
TAAATATACAATCATGTTAAAATGCAGCGGATAAAAACACAAGCCATGAACATACAATGCATTAAAATGCAAGCACTTTTCGATTTGTGCCATTCAACAAGCTTTTTATTTCAAATACTTTAGGCAGGATTTTTGTTCCATAAGTGTACAACTTCTCAAAAATTTATTTCTGAATCAGTGTGGCCGCATAAATATAATACATTTAAGTTAGTGCTGTCAAACAATTCATCACAATAATGATTATTACAACACACAAAGTATGATTAATTATAACACACAATGAACACCAGATTAAATCTACTTTATTTATAATGGACTTTATCATATCTTGTTTATTTAAGGTCTGCACAGTACCTTTACAACATTTTGTGAGGGTGGTTAGGTGCTGACTGTTATTTGAGTGTTCCTGTGAGTTAATATTGAGGCTAATGTAAGCTAGCTGATACTTTCAAATGAAAAATGATCAAATAATCATGATTGAAATGATTGAAATAATCAAACTGATATTATATAAAAAAAAAAAACTAGAAATGCAAATGTGTCATATTACACATTCATCTGATCTGATATCTGATCTTGTGGTTGTTTGAGAAACAAAATAGCAAATTGTGTGCATCTGTGGGATATGGGGAACAGAATTATTCCCACGCTGACCCAGCTGTTTTGCTCTCTGCTTCTCCAAAGCACGGCAGTAACCTGATCGGGATGACTGACCTGAACGTGCCCGAGCAGCTCTATCAGTATATGGTGGGAGGTCACCGGCGTATGCATGCTGGCATCAACAGAGAGAAACACAAGTCCCCCAGCTATCAGATTAAGGTGGAGTCATTACAGAACCATCAAAGAGCATGTATTCATCTAGAGATTTTTTTTAGTGCTGGGAATAATGCCACACCTCTCATGTGGTCGTGTTTAACAGTTTCAATTATTGTGAGAAAGCAAGGGTTGTTCAGAACCCAGCACTAATATGCTGTCTGCTGCATACTTGGGCTGCACAATATATTGCATGCGGTAGTCATGTGCATCTTGTCAGTGAAGCCGGTTCTTTGATTAGAGGTAAATCCATCACCTGTTTTCAAATGGAGCGGCATTTAATACACAGAGCCATAGATCACTGACATGCTACACAATATTGGGTTCGGCATTATTGCATGCGATCCATCTGTGATTGTGCACGTGAATTGTGTAGCCTGTCAGTGAACTTTGATGTGGGTATTCAGTGCCGCTTCTTTTGAAAACAGGTGATGGAGATTTACTACTAAGTCGAACAACATGTTTATCCTGACTTGTACATACTAAAATTATATTTTATTTTTTCGTACATTTAGAGTAAATTTTAGTACAAACGTTTTTGATGAATAATGATTTATTCGTGAAAATGTCCGTATGCACATTTCACATAAAAATTGGTGTGTACGCATGTTTACTGAATGAGACCCATTGTTTTTATGGTTAAACCATTTTTTGTATATATATATATATATATATACACAGTGAGGTTAATAAGTATTTGATCACCCTGTGATTTTGCAAGTTCTCTTACATATAAATCATGGAAGGGTCTACAATTTTCATCATAGGTGCATTTCCACTGAGAGAGACAGAATCTAAAAAGAAAAATACGGAAATCACATTGTATGATTTTTTAACAATTTATTTGGGAATTACTGTGTCAAATTAGTATTTGATCACTTGAGTCAAAACATTTTAATATTTGGTAAAGAAGCCTTTGTTTACAATTACAGAGGATGAACGTTAAAATGTCAAATATTAAAAATGTTTGACTCAAGTGATCAAATACTTATTTGACACAGTAATTCCCAAATAAATTGTTAATAAATCATACAATGTGGTTTCTGGATTTTTCTTGTTAGATTCTGTCTCTCTCAGTGGAAATGCACCTATGCTGAAAACTGTAGACCCCTCCATGATTTCTAAGTAAGAGAACTTGCAAAATCACAGGCTGATCAAATACTTATTGACCTCACTGTATATAGTTACATGCATTTGAATTTAATTTGAATTGTGTTGTGGAATTTAGTAAAATGACTATAGTATGAGATCTGAATAAATTGATAGAGCATAACTGATCTAAGTGCAGTTTTAAATTGAAAGCATATGCATTAGATGGTACGCATAATATTTGAAATGCAATTTTTGTTATTTACTTATATTTTAATAAATCAGTATGGTAGTACACTGAACGTACCCTTACTTCATTCTCTAATAAGGTTAAACAAATTAAATCTAACTTTTTTTATTAGGAGGGTGACACTATCAATGTGGACGTGACCTGTCCTGGTGCAACACTTGCCCTTGCAATGATTTACTTGAAAACAAATAATAGGTGAGTTTTGTTTTTTCCTTCACCTACTTTAGCTTCATTTTTAAATGGAAAAAACAACTAAACACATCGTACCTTTTAAGCAAATCAAGTGTCATTTCTGTTAACACTAACTGTGTTATTAGGAGTTATCTAAATACTATTATAGTATTATTTATTAATATGTTGAGTTAGGCTTCATTTTTATACTTTTGGTTTTCATTTTTTATTTTTAAATTGTCCTTTTTACTATTTATTATTGAAATATTTATGTGTAGCTTTAATATTAATACTTATTTTATTTCAGGTATTTACCAAGACAGTGTTACTCGTTTTTATTTACGTGTTTATTTACGTGTTTGATTTATATTTATTTTATTGCTTAAAATGATGTTTAATAGTTTCAATTTTACGGAACAATAGCAACGCTGCTCTATCAGCAGGAAATTCTATTGCAAATATAATCATGTTATGTTATGGCTTTACTGACCCTTCTGCTCGCTTTCGTCTTTAATTGTTGAGCAAGCCGTTTTCCTCAAATGTGCAACTTTGTTTGATGTAGAAATTGACCAGCTTCTCAAACAAAGAAAGTTTTGAAAGAGTCAGTGTTACGCTATCCGGAAAGTCACTTTACAAATTAAATAAAGTAATCCAGGATAAGAAAGAGTATTTCCCACTAATCACACTCAAATTGATCTTTAAAGTAAAATCTATTATTCCTTGTGAATTATGAAAATCTTTTTCTTTGTAAAAATGCTGACGTCTTCCTCATCTTCAGCTCTTATGTTCAGCGCAAGGCCTCTTTCAGTTCTGTCTTTCTAACATTCACACCTGTCTCTCTGGTCACCTCCAGGTCTATAGCTGATTGGCTGAAAGCCCCGGACACCATGTTCCTGCTGGACTTCATCAAGCCTGAGTTTTTGCTGCTGAGGGTGAGCGAGTGTTACAAGGCCGACAGTCATCAGAAGTTTGTTCAGGCCTCTGGGCTCACAGGGATTTACACATTAACACCTCACATTGGGTTCAATCACGCTTCTCTTTTTCTTTTCTTTCTTTTTTTTTTTTTTACATGTGTTCTCATGTTTTACGATGGCCTTTTAGGCAACATATGGGGTCATTGGTTAAACAAACAGGAAGGTCACTTCCTTCTCAGATTGTTCTCTGGCCTTCACTTACTATGGAATCGTTCCAAATCCTAGAGTGCTGTCTTTGTAGTCTGCGTGTTAGGACTATTCCGAAAAGTGGTATTTTATGCGGCCTTAAAAGATATATTTGTGACCAAATACAGAGTGCAGATTACTGCATATACACATTGTTTTGTGATGTGGAAATACGAAGTTGTTTACAAATTGAAATAATTTCTTTAAAAAAAAAGGATCAATATGAATAGTCCAACATCATTACGAATAAATAATTTGAGCTTGTTTAATGTTATGTAATTTAAACACCAGTTAAAATTAATTTTGCCTTGAAATGTAGATTATATAAATGTTTTTTTTATGTAAATTTTAATAAATATAAAATTTAAATTTAGTTTTTTGATGTCCAATTATTAATGCTAATATAGGCCTAAATAATCAATATGAAATATAGATGTATATTTAGATGTGTGTGTGTGTATATATAGATGTAAAATAAAGATGTATAGCAATTTCTACAATAGAAATCTTTATTTATTTGACATAATATGTACTGATATTTCATGAAAATGAGTCTACTTCATTATAAATATTTACAATGAACATATTTCATGTTTTTTTTAATTCCACTTTTCTGCATCTTAGTTTCTAAACCAAAAATGTATTTCCTAGTAGGCAATCCAGCTCACTAGGATTTGGAACAGAGCCTTTGTCACACCAGACTTAACCAATACCCAATAATGCTTACAAAAGAAAGGGGGTGTACAAATATTTCCTATTTTACAATTCAGCGTAAAATGTTTATTCATAGCAAGCTCTTTTTGATTAGTAGCTGTGTCTTTGGTTCTCTCTACAGACGCTGGCCAGATGTCTTATCATGTGGGATGAGATCTTTCCCAACGCTGACTGGGTGACCAGTAATGTGCCTCAGGTACGTTAGAGGTCTACCACACTGCAGGGACTCTAATATTGCGTCCTGTTTCCAACTAGTTTCTCAAGAGGAAGCACATTTTTGCCTCAGGTCATGTTTTCGCTTCCCGTTTCCTTGTAAGTTCATGGGTTGGTCAAATACTTAGCAATGCTTGTGGTCACTTCAGTCGTAGAGGTGTTGCACAGGTCATTGAGCAAGAGAGGAAGGTCATTAAGAAGTGTGTCTTTTAATTATGAAGTCATTTCACCATGCTGCAGATCTGCTTTAGAAAATCACACAGAAATGGAATTAAAAAAGACAATTTCTGTTAATTTAGTTGCGTTTGATTTTCAAAGTTTTGCGTGCCAAAAAAAGATGAAAGACAATTCGGTACGATGAAAATTCTATGAATGTAGGTCAGTGGAAATTTCCTTCCTGGCCATTTGCAAAAACCATAAATAGATACAATTTTATATAAAGCGAGATACAAAAAATCTTACTGACTTCTAGCCAAAAATTATATTAGAATATATATCAAAATTACAGATTCACCAATACATTTATAGCTATAAGAGTAACTGCTGTGTGCATGATGGCTGTTTAATTTTGAGTTCGTCTCTAAAATTTCAATATTTCCAAATTCACACAACAGTCTTGTTTGTCGAAAATACCTTAATGGAAGTGTTGCAAATATGGCAAAGTAAACAGACTTTCCCTCGTAAGGCAATTTTTTTTCTTGCATTGGGCTTACACTTAATTTAGCCCATTTCTAGTGTACAGAGATGCTGTAAATGGTGTCAGACTCAAAATAAAGCTTGGCGTTTTCAGATCATCCAAGAAAACATCGGAAACCAGGAGCAGACGTCCATCTCTGAGGATCTCAACATGGAGACCTTAGTGTGAGTAGCAGCAGACTTTCTGATCGTGTGATTTATAGGAGATCCTCATACCCACGGATTGTTTCTCGCCTTTATGGAGGTGTTTTCTATTATGACTTTCCAATGAGTTTTTGTTCCTTTGATGACTGGAAGAGTGAAATAAGGCAGACATTTGTCACTGTTTCCACAGCCAAGCTCATGACTATATAATTGCTGGAGGCTGCCTGGCCGTGGGATTTCGGTTTGCTGGGTCTGCAAATTCAGATGCTTTCGACTGCTTAGTAAGTGGACGTTTACTTCCCACTTACTTATTTGAGATCTTGCTGAAAGTGCTCTAATTATTCATAGTATTTTCTTTCTCCATCAGTACAAATTTGCCAGAAACTTCATGCAGTGTCTGACGACCTCCACGGCTACAGTGGTAAGCATTTGATGGCACCGAAGGTCAACATCATCATGTAATCACAAATATGTATTCACACAACGTCCGGTCTCCTCCAGACAGGGCAGTATAACCTGCAGACATGTTTAAGTATGGTCCTCCTGGCAGCTTCAATGGTTATGGCTGGTTCAGGGAACTTGAAAGTGTTGCAGCTGTGCCGCTTCCTCCACAAACGCACCTTTGGAGAGATGAATTATGGCTTCCACATGGCCCATCACATGGCTCTGGGCCTGCTCTTCCTGGGTGGAGGGAGGTTAGTCGACTTTGAGTTCCGTATAGATACTACCCACCACCTATTATTCTACATTTAGTTAGTAGTGTTTACTAAGCATCAGCTTTACTATTGTCCATTCTTAGTTTATTAAACCACCCTATGTCCCTTAAACTGTAAAAAAAAAAAAAGTTGAATTAACTTAAAATTTCAAGGCTTTTTTGAGTTTACTCAACTGGGACCGAGTCACTGATTAAAGTCACATGGGTTTTTTTTTGTTGAGCTGACACACTTTTTGGAAGATAAGGATTTGGAAAACATTAATGCATAGGTTAGTCTAATAAGTAGACAACATTGTCCTTGTTTGTAAGACTTTCAAAACTTAGATATTCAGAAAGTAGCAATAAGTTCATAGTCTAGGCCTCAAAACTAGACACACAGCCTCAAGAACGGTGGCAACAAATGTTAAAAAGATGAGCTCTTTACATCACAGTACAACAAATAACTAACAATAACGATAAAACAACAAAAAAAGTTAAAATTAAATAAGCAAACAGCAAAACAATAATCCTGTAAGAATAACTGCATAGTTTATGCATGCTGCAATGCATGCTGGGAACTCACAACGCTTTTTTATTTCAACATTTCAGCATGACATTTTCAGTTCAGACAACTCTATTTGACTAGTTGGGAGACCATTAGGGGTAATTTTGTTGGTCTGTCGAGCTATTTGAGAGTCAATAGGTTTCGTAAACTGAAAAATGTGCAGTTCCATTTACTGAATAAAATAAGCTCTGTGGCCAGTGAACGTTTAGGATTCTTACATGTTTTTACGTGTAAACACAAAGAGGCTTTTGAAGTCGATTAGTGAGTAAATGAGTTACCTGGAACCTTTGTAATCCCCTCTACTTTGCAACATTTTTGCCTTTTTCAAGACCAATAAAAGCTTAAAAAAAATCATCAGTTGCGTAATACTTAGAATTAAGTGTAAAAATATCTTTGCATAACACATAAAACGGATAACACATTTCAGGCCAATTAAACAGTAAGTTAAAAAATAGTTGCTACTTTTTTTAGGTTTTAGGATTGTAACTCATCCCACACAGACATCAAAGTTTCCTCAGGACAAAGGTTTTTGGTATGTGGCCAAGCAAAGCGTGAGAACATGCCAGCGACAGTTCATGCTATTTATAACCACAGATAAAGCATTATTGTGTTTTTGTCCCCTGGCTTTAAAACTGCGATAATAGCCTTTATCATAATGCTTCCTCTGTTATGAAATGCCGCCTTTATCTCCTTTGACCCCTACATTTCATCCTCTGCTAAATAATGCATTACAGGAAGTTCATCCACAAAGGAATGTCGTCATCATTCACTCATTCTCATATCATTCACGCTTCTGCATATTAAGAGTTACATTCGGTCACACAGTGTGTGAGATTCAGCCTTCATGTCAAATTTGCAGTAATGCTTCTTCATGCACCAAGCTTAAATTTAGATGATAGAGAATCATGTTGTCTTGAGTTGTTGAATGTTTTCTTTTTTTTTCTGTTAGAAGCCACCCTGCCTACATTGCTGCTATATATACTATATGTAAAGAGTTGCATATAAGCGCTGAACGGTACATGCATGTGTAAAGCAGCAAGCTGCAGGTGTTGTGGTGGGCTGGTACACGAGCTCTTGAGCGATTTTAAAGAGAAATAAGGTGACCTCTAACCAGGTCAATGAAAGTCACAGTAAGAGCCTCTCGTCCTGACAGAACCTGTTCGAGTGCACTCTTTAACTCGCCCATTATTTTTAAGTGAGGCCTTTTGAAAGAGCACAAATAGTACCTGTGAACAATGGATGACCAATTTCCCCCTAGCTACACAATTGCGTGTGTCACATGCGCTCTGAAATATTGCCTCCAAGTGAACTACTGAATATGCAGCATGTGTGTCCTTTGTTTATTTTGCACTAATTTCAAATATCAATTCACATGCATTGTTCATTTATGCTTTGCTCACTCAAACGGTAATATGAAAAAAAGTCAAAAACGTCTTTTGACATACTTTTGCTTTTCCTGTAGGTACACACTCAGCACCTCCAACTCGGCCATTGCTGCCCTCCTTTGTGCATTTTATCCTCATTTTCCCGCTCACAGCACAGACAACAGGTAGACAACAGCTGCTGACACACACATACACGTCAGAGTGAGCAAATATGGCTGTATTGTCTTCACTTCTGAGGAAAACCACTTTCATTTTTACTGTAAATGAGACTTGTTACCCAGAATCATGAATGTGTGTGTATTAAATGCTCTTATCTACATGGTGTCAAAGTGTCCTGTTATACACTGGGCTCAAAAAGTATTCACACTCTTGAGTCACACTTAAAAATACGTCAGTGACGTTTGCATTAGATTAAAAAGGTATGAAACCAAGTGCTATTTGTTTTAAGATAAAATATTTCACAAAACTATTCTCTTTTTTTTTGGTTAAAAGTTTTAAGCGTACATGTGCAAAACTTTATGTGGAGACTGTGCTTCTTCTACTAAATGAACTACTACTGCACTGTAAAAGAATAGAGATGAGAGGAAACACCTGACAGTAATTGAAACACACATTCCAGAGTTTCTGTCAGACTGGTGTTTGGGATTGAGTTTAAGGTTGGAAGCATAAATCATAATTTGTACTTCTTCTAAACATATGCTCTCGTTCCTCTTTGTAGGTATCACCTCCAGGCGTTGCGCCACCTGGCTGTGCTTGCAGCAGAACCGCGTCTGCTGGTGCCTGTAGATGTGGACACTCTCAAACCCTGCTACGCTCTGCTAGATGTCACCTACAAGGTATGTGCTGCACATGCCTCAAGCCTTGATGTGGTCCTTCAAAACATATACTTACTCACATTCTTTCCAACCCAGTCTTATTTTAGTATTACTTATTGTACTATCATGGGGTTTTGTTACATTTTTGAATTAGATTTTATGTTTATATCTTCGTTTTTCATGTTACCTTCAGTTTACATTTCTATTTTAGTTTGTAGTTTTTAATTTGTTGTCAAGGTAAGATTTCTATTTTTTAATCAAATTTAGGTTTACGTTTATAATCGAATGTTTTAGATTTGAATTTGGTTTAGTATTTATTTTAGTTAACAATAACAACACTGGTTACCGACGTTAAATCAAAATAGACCATTTTTACTCCATTCACATATGTTCTGTAAATCTATGGTATGTATAAATTTATTTATGTATTTATATGTGTGTGTGTGTGTGTATATATATATATATATATATATTATTTATTTATTTAAGTTTTTATCTTTATATTTATTTTGTAATTTTATGCGCTTTTTGTCATTTTTATTTTTTATTATTTTTTTTTTTTTACATTAATTAATTTCATGTTGCTTTGACACTTAGCTCAAATAAGTTTAACATATTTACCATATATTGATAATTTTATTTAATGTTTAGTCCAATTTTTGTTTAGTTCAGTGTTTTAGTTTTAGCTAACTACAATAACCCTGCTCCAAAACCAATAGCCAATAATTTGTTTAAGACAATAGTTGTAGGTAATTTAGCTTTTCTTGTTGTGAATGCACTGATATAAGGTTGGTTAAAAGGTCTGAAAAGACTCTGAAAGATGAACTTAACCTTTAACCTCTGTGTCAAAAGCTTCATCAAAAGTGCACTGCAAAATGGTTTCACATCAGACTCTGAATCTTTTCATGACCCCCTTTTTTAATTCTTGACTCAAATCACATTTTCTTCCTTTTTTCGCTTGCCAAAAGGGCTTTGAATACCATTTATTGTTTAAGACCGTAATACGCACATAGCTCCGCTTCCCAACATCTATCCGTCCCGTTGCGTGTGAGGCCATTAGGCCACATCAAAGAGATTCTTGGGTGATAAACATAGCCAAGGACTGTTGAAGGTTGACCGTGACGTCTGACCATGTTTCCCCTGCTGCTTCCAGGACTCATCTTTTCAATTAAATGACGGCAGCCAAAGGAAGGGAACCAGCTGTTCACAGCAATTACAAAGTCGTCTTTGTTCACGCAGGCATAGAGTCACTCATAGTGAACTTGTACATTGTGATGCAAGGCATTAGGTTTCTAATCTGTTTGTGCATGCATGTGGTATGTGTTTAATAGGAGACGCAGTGGTACGAAGAGACGACCGTGGAGTTGATGGCTCCCACCATGCTGCCTGAACTTAACCTTCTGAAACGGGTAATGAATTAAACCACTTCCAAGTACAGCTCATACAAACTCCCTAAATCTGACATTATAGTTTGTTTGGTTTTTTCTCCTTTGGATCCAGATTAAGGTGAAAGGTCCAAGATATTGGGAGCTGAGCATTGAAATCAGTAAAGGGGCCCAACATCTGCAGTAAGTCTGCATGTAGATAAAGGGCTAGTTCACCCAAATATGTAAGTTCTGTCATTAATTACTCACCCTCATGTCGTCCCAAACCCGTAAGACCTCCGTTCATCTTAAAAACGCATATTAAGATATTTTTGATGATATCAAAGAGCCATCTGACCCTCCATAGACAGCAACACAACCGAAATGATCCCAGATCCAGAAACGTCCATGTGACATAACTTCAGTATCAAAAATATCAAAGGAAGAAAATTTGTAGCCGACTGTTTTGGTCCCAATTGACTTCCATAGTATTTTTGGTCCTACTGTGGAAATCAGTAGTGACCCAAAACAGCCTGGTTACAAACTTTCTTCAAAATATCTTCCTTAGGTGTTCGGCAGAACAAAGAAATGCATATAGGTTTGAAATTACATATTACATACACTGCATATTAGAATGATTGTGTGAGACTGAAAATTCAGATGTCCATCCTAGAAATACATTTTATTTGAAAACTTGTTCAAATAGAAAACAGTTACTTTAAATTGTAAAAATATTTTATAATTTGTTTAGTTTTTACTGTATTTCTGATCAAACATATGCAGCCTCAGTGAGCAATCTTTTGAAAATTTGAGACAAAAGTACCGTCCCCAAACTTTTGAACAGTAGTGTGTTTTTTTGCTTAATGACATGCTGACCTCTTAAAATAATCAGTATGAGTGCTATTTCTGAAGCACACAGAGTTGCTGCTAATAGAGTGTTCCGGATCACTCACTTAATAGGTTCTGTTTTTGGTTTGTATGCTTCTCTAAGGCTTCTTAAAGGCAGCTCACTAGGTTTTGGAACAGAGCTAATTATGTTAGTTGATCAAGTATTTTAAATATATTTTGCTGTCTAGGTCTATCCTATCCAAAGACGGCGTTCTGTATGTGAAGTTGCGTGCCGGACAGTTGCCCTACAAGGATGACCCTCAAGGCTGGAAGAGCTTACTGGCCCCCAACCTCAACAACAGAAGCGCTGAAGTGCGCACTTTTAAGGTCGGTCTGTGTGCATGATAAATATTACCAGCGGTGTACTGTCCACAAACTGGTTTGGCTGACATCTGTCAATATTTACTGTGTCACATGTCTGTTTGTATATAACTCGAGCATTACTAGAGAGGATAAAGGTTTAAGATTTTTCCGGATGTTTGCTGAAGTCTTGTTTTCCTAACTGGATTAAAGCAGCATAATGTGTTCTTTCAAACTGCTGCAAATAATGTTTTTCATGTCAATGAGCTATTTTTCCCTTTCCCTCCCACTTGTTGGTTTCCTACGCAGCCCGAGGCCATCTCAACCTTCACCTCTGACGCAGCTCTGGTCTCCTTTGCCGAGTACTTCTGCAGGGCCTCGGAAAACATGAAGCATGTGAGAACATAAATGTGTTGTTTTAGGGCAAAGAGCTTGGTTTGGGTAATAGGAAAAAAGCGTTCATGTCCCTACAGGGGCGAAGTCTTGTCCATGTGCATTAGGAAAGAGATGTGGATGCTAAATACCTGTCAGACACTAAATTTGTGTGTGTGTGTGGGTATATATATATATATATATATATGTATATATATTATACTTCAATACATTTTGAACAATTTGTTTGTATTTTTTTTTTTATTAGCAATATTTTACAGTGCAGTAGTATTATTACTGTATTTATTACAATTATTTCACTGTAATTATTTACCAATTATTTCTACATTGATTTAGGTTTTGCAATTTAATAAAAACACAAAATAATGGTAATTATAATAATATAATTACTTTTAATATCATTATTAAATACTTATAATATACTATAATAATATGATTATTATAGTAGTGGTATTATTAAATACTATGTTATTTTTTTTATTTTACAGTACAATGGTTGTTATCGTAGTAATATTTCTTTGTTGATTTAACTTTTAATTTACGCTATTTAAATAATAATAATAATAATAATGGTAATATAATGATATAAAAATAAAATGAATTAATATGAAAGTCAATTGTCATGTCACAACCAGGTAAAATTGGTGAATAAATCAAAAGCATGTCAAAAATGCTAAAACCTGTGAACATTTCTTTTAAGACCTTTAGTATGTTGGCAAATACAACATACGATAATGCCTTCTTTTGCGTACAAACAAACGGGAAGCATGATTATAGTAAATACTCTTATAATGGAAGCTCGACAGGAGAGCGGGTATACCACAAATAAAAACTCTCAGTTTCAAAAGTGTAACCATAACACATCAGAGCAGGTTTATTGTCATTTCTTTCCTACATGATAAAAGAGCAAATGAAATAAAGTGATGCCTGAAGCTTCGGTGCAAAACGTTTAACCAGAAAATGTGTGTCACAGTAGCTATAAATACATAATGAATACAGTAAACAAAACTCTGAAGGCAGTGTGACCCACTTTCCTGCTACGTATCTCATTAATATAAACTCTTATTTATTTTCAAACTGAAGGATGAATCAGCATTATTTTAATGCCACAGATGCGGTTCTTAGATTAAGTTGTAAATGACTCGAAAGCTGGTGTTACTGTAGTTTTCACACGTATTTGTCTTATTTCTGCAGAAACAGGAGACAGTGGTATTGCTGTCAGCGATTCTGTATGAATGTGTGACACAGGAGTACCCAGAAATGCTGCCAACACACATCTCCATTGACCAGGTCGGTTACAGTAAAGCATGAATGCATGCAAATATTGGGTAAATTAGTGGGTAGAATGATTATGTTTTTACTTAATAATACTTAGTAATTTTTCGGCATCTACAATTTTCTTTGTGGCTGTTTCTAAAAAGATTTTTTTAAATGTATTTAAAATAATGTGCTTTTGCTCACCAAGCTGCATTTTTTATCATTAATATTATAAAATGTAAATTGGAAAATAGCTGTGATGTAAAGCTGAATTTTTTAGCATCCTATTTCAGTCTCACGAGATTCTTTAGAAATTGTTCTAATATGCCGATTTGCTGCTAAAGAGCATTTCTAATTATTATCAAAGTTGAAAATATTTTTGTGAAAACCGTAATAATTTTTTTTAAATTTATTTAATTTAAAATGGTTATTTAAATGTATAACTTATAAAGTAAATATTTATTTATTGATATTTTTTTTATTTTATAATTGCTCAGATAATTCGAGCTTCATCTGATTCCAGCCTAAAAAACTTCAAATAAATAACATTAAAAAAAGAAAAGAAAAAAGGTAATGATAATTATCATTTTAATGATGTATATAATATGGCGTCATGAAATCAGACCAGGTTTTTGGATGAACAGAGAGTTCAAAATAAATCTTTGTAATATACAGTGGGTACAGAAAGTATTCAGACCCCCTTAAATTTTTTCACTCTGTTATATTGCAGCCATTTGCTAAAATCATTTGAGTACATTTTTTCCCTCATTAATGTACACACATCACCCCATATTGACAGAAAAACACAGAACTGTTGACATTTTTGCAGATTTATTAAAAAAGAAAAACTGAAATATCACATGGTCCTAAGTATTCAGACCCTTTGCTTTGGTAGAAGCACCCTTTTGATTTAATACAGCCATGAGTCTTTTTGGGAAAGATGCGACAAGTTTTTACACCTGGATTTGGGGATCCTCTGCCATTCGTCCTTGCAGATCCTCTCCAGTTCTGTCGTTGGTGGACAGCTATTTTCAGGTCTCTCCAGAGATGCTCAATTGGGTTTAAACAATCTGTGTTTTTCTGTGAATACGGGTTGCTGTGTGTACATTAATCAGGAAAAAATGGTTTAAAATGATTTTAGCAAATGACTGCAAACTTTTAAGGGGGTCTGAATACTTTCTGTACCCACTGTATATATTTACTGTCACTTACCAATCCCAAGCTTTCGAAAAGTCCTGCATATAGTCCATCCCAATATTTCTTATGTTGCTGAGATTTATTGCATGTGTGTGCTATGCTGAAAAAAGTGCATAATATTAGTTAATTGCCCTATAAGGCCATTAAATCTGCCTCTGCGTCATAGTTTTATTTAATTTTTCAAAACATGTTTTCCTCACTCTTGTATGCTTCTCTGTAGGCTGTGAGGACTCTGGATCGAGGCGATCTCTGTGAGACGTTCAGTCTGTGGCAGATGAAACTGGTGCTGGAGTTGTGTGAGAGCCGAGTCCTGCAGCAGCGTCAGGGTCACGGCCTGCTGCTCAGCTCTGAGTTTCTGCCTGTTATGAAGAGCTCAGCCGACCGAGCCCTGGACCGCTGGCTCTGTGGTGAGGAACATGACACAGCCATTTGCGTATAGCATCATTAGCTTGTGTGCCTAGTCAGATTTCTATTTTAGAGCTTCTGTGACAGCTCATCCAGTCAGCGTTTGGGTCTTGCATGTGTTTAGTGTTTTGGTCAACACCTTCAGCAAGTGTGAAAGGCTGAAGTCATGTCTGTTCTCTGGAGGGCTGGTAACTTAAAGGCTTAATCTTAATGGTCTTAAAACCAAGCTTAATTTTCTTTGTACAAAATAAAATGTAATAATAATAATAGATGTATTTATTCTTATAATTATAAAATAATTATGTATCAATATAGACATATTAATTATTTTTTCTTTAAATAAAGTAAGTGTGTTATTCTTTTCTGTTCTGTTCTGTTCTATTCTATTCTATTCTATTCTTAAATGTAGCCCAGACATTTCTATGAGTCTCATGAAACCTGTATAAAGCATGCCCAGATTATAACCCAAAATCAAAGGTTGAAGTTATTAATAGCAATCATTATTTATTTATTTTTATAATTTTAAAATAATTATTTCTTAATATAATTGTATTAATTTATATGTATTATTTAAACAAAATAATTAAATATATTGTCTGTCATTAAAAAAAATTTAAAATATATATATTTTTTAATTAAATTATTATTATTAATATTACATTTATTTTATTAATTTTTGTCTAAACAAATACCCCTGACATTTTTGTGAGATTAAATGTGCATTAACACTAGACATTCACGTCTGTTCATATGTGCACTGATGCATGCATAATAATTTTTTTTTTTATCAGGGTTGAATCCTTAACTATTATTTATTGACACTGTTATTCTTAACTCACAGATAACAGTCACGTGCTGCAAGCGTACATGAGAAGACAGCAGATGAACAACGACATTGACATCAACATGTTACCCTGTTTCCTGGTCTACCATTCCATCCCCAGCCTCAAGAACATGGTGGCGTCTGACCTGGAAGGTACAATTAGCTAACTGCTGGTTTGTTGAGAGCAAATTTTAGATTTAGTGGTTCTTGTTAAATGTAGAGATCTTATTTCAAAGTAAAATAAGTATGTTCAAGCCATTTCAAACCGGCGTGACGAAGTTCACAAAACGATGCTCCAAAGGCACCACAAAACAATATTCCGCTTCCAATATCAGTTTGTTTCTCACACAAAGCTACCATATGGCTTCATATGAAATATTCTACAGGAGTTATATAGACGACACTTAAGGCCCCGATATACTTCAAGCGAACTGGTGTGACATCATTTATTTAAATGTTTAGGCCAAAACAAACCTCGTCTGGAGTTTTGCTTGCTAAAGCAATAAAATTTCCCTACAGCCAGTAAACTCCTTCGAACTAACATTAGTCTCTGGCTATTACATCATAAGTGTGACATGAAAATCAGTTACAAGGATGAACACACTGGAGAGCTGCTTTATATCACCAATTGTAATTAAAAAAGTAATTCTAATTGAAGAGCGACATTGACACTGTACAATCTGCTTACTTTTAAGGGTTCGTTTGTTGCTTTTCAATCAGCTTTTTATTGTTAAAATGTTAATAGTACAAGTAAATGAGCAACGTGTATTAGTTTATGTGTCACCTGCAACAAAATATCCCTGTTTATTTATAAAAAAATGCCTTTTTTGGTCAAAACTAAAGACCATACTACAGCAGTTTGTTTTCCCCCTCAGATTGACCACCAGGTTGGTCAAATTTAGCCATGAAACACTCAATTGGCCAGTGTTTCAGTTTCATTAGTCAGCCCCCGTAAATACGACTTACAGCTTGACTTGAGTTCCAAATTGCAAAGCTGGTGCAATCATATCCACAGTGCAGTGATCAACTGCTGGCTTAAAGGAGTAGTTCACCCAAAAATGAAAATTCTCTCCAAACCTGTATGAATTTTGTTCTGCCAAACACAAAGAAAGATATTTTGATAACGTTAACGTTTGATATTTTGATAAGATAACGTTTGTAAAGGGGCTGTTTTGGATCACCGTTAACTTGGAAGTCAATGATGACCAAAAACAGCCTGGTTAGAAACTTTTTATTTTATTTTATTTTTTTTATATCTTCCTTTGTATTCAGCAAATTCATACTGATTTAGAGCTACATAAGGGTGAGTAAATGATGATATCATTTTCATTTTTGGGTGAACTATTCCTTTAACTTGCATTTGTATAGTCAAGGAAATAATGCATTAAAGATGCATACGAAACAGCTGCTGATGTTATATGATTCACCCCTATTAGGATGCAGTGTGATCCGATACGGTTTCAATTCATCACAAATCAATCGAGTGCAATATGATGCAACGGAAGAAATATAATGCTACGCAATTCAATATGATACAGATAGTTTGCATATTTGTTTGGTTCAGACAGACAGCCGTGATAATCTAGATTCTGTGTGACTCTCAGTACACACCTCGTTCTTGCAAGCATTGTGATAGTTCATATCCACGTAGCAGCAGTGATGGTGAGAAAACGCGCTTGAGGAACAATCTACAGAGAAATCAGTCTACACATAAAATATGAACTTTCTAAATAACAAAAGTATAGCACATCCAATAATAATCATATATAAGTAAATAAGTTTTTACTATGCATTGTGATACAAATTCCAACTTGTATCCAATGCACACTTTTTGAAATCGATTGCATTATTAACTTTGAAGCTGATGCGACTCGGTCATCCTTAATTCTTCTGAATGTTGTTCCCAGCAATCTAGGCAACGTCCCTAAAAGTTATCTAAAAGCTAGAATGTTTTCTATAAGTACACTCCGATATTATAAACTTCTTTTTAGCCCCTATGTGAAAGATAAAAATCAATCTATGTGCTTTATTTGGAGTACATCTCCCTCCAAAGAAGAAATGAAGTCATATTTTCAGCGTAACATGAGCAAGAATAAATAATGAGAGTAACATAACTTCTTAGCTTCTTCCTTCAAGCACTGGATATCTGATCAGTAAGTTCTAAGCTGTTCCACTGATCCATAGTCAGCCTTCCTTGAACTTTATCACCTAACATAATCGTTTTGATCTCTCTGTACAGGATGTTCCTGTTTTCCAGAGCTGCTGCTCAAGAGCAGTCAGTTGGGCATTCCTGTACGTGCTGTGCTGCGTTTGAGTCCTCTGCTCCTTCAGAAACAAGATTCTGGCGTTTAACCCACCAATTCCTGGAGGTCAACTAACCTTCTCCTTATCCAGGTACCGCAGGGTCATGGTTGCCTTGTCCTCCACAGGCCACAGGAACTCGCTGCAAGATTTATTATGTGGACATTTTTTACATATGATTGTGTCTTTGAAGCGCAGGAGAAACAGGTTTGCTCACCCATGTTTTGACATGTAAATAGTTTGTAACTATATTTGTACCTCTGATAATTAAGTCAATAAATATGACTTGAGGAAACGGTATACCTGGCTTGCATTACAGGAAAAACAAATATCTCATCTAGATCTTGTCAGTTTTGCAGGGCCAAGGCGAGCATTACTAGAGGCTTTCACACTTGCAACATCTACTCAGTTGCAGGATCCAGCACTGGTAGTCTTCATACATCACTGCTCAATTGTATAGGATTTAATTTCGTCAACTGCTTGGAAATCAATGATTCTCATTCAAAAAATAAAAAAACATTGACAGTCACTTCTTATATGTGAACGCTCCTTTACTATTGCTTATATTTAGTGACTTAAAATATTAAAATATTAGTATTAACTTATAAGTATAACTTTGCAATAACTGCACCAGGACATGGATGATTGCTCAAAAACACTACACGCACACACACTATAAATATTATAAATATATACGGATATAGTGTGTGTGAATGTAGTCTTTGATACTATTTTATATTTGGTTAATATTAATATATTAATTGGTTATTTATTTTTATAACGAATCTTGGTTACTTTAATAAATGATTATTATAACCTTTGTTATTTTCACCTGGCGTACCCTGTGGACTCCTATAGAGGGATCTCTTAAGAGTCTTAAGGCAAGTTCACATGGGCATTGCGATGACAGGTTTTGCATGGGCATCCACCGTTCACATTTCCATCCGGAAATCTAAAACTCTTGTTTGCATATGTATAACTCTTCTGTCTTTCCTCTTATTTACTGTGGCTCTGCAAAACAAGTATCACACAAGCATTCCTGTATAAATGAAAACCACCCCACTGCCAGGAACACATCACCACACACCCTCTCATAGTCCACACTATTTGAATAGCCACGTTGCTGTTTTAAATAGCTTGGGCTGTGCTGTGCTTTGAATACTGCTTTCAGTTACTGTGTAACTATTTTACTGAACTAAACCACACTGAAGTGAAAGTTCTGCTGAAACTCTTGCCGTTTGAAAATTGTGAAGTGATTGAAACTTCATGTGAAGTCAGAGGACTTGCGTAAAAGCCATACGGATATGAGACCTTTTTTTGGTTCAGATTTTTGAAGGGTATATGACCAGTGGTTTCCTTTTCTATTAAAGGGTTTCTTTAGAAAAACTGAGAAATGGAAACTGAAAAGCTCCAATGGAGAAAACTGGCCTCTTTTCATATAGTTTCATGGTCTATCAAGATCTTAAAAGGCCTGAAAAAAAGCACCATCAAATTAGTCCTCATGACTTTCCAAGTATTCTGAAGTCATGTGATGTTTTGTGTGAAGATGATGTTTTACACTGAAAGTCTTCCCCTATGCAGCAGTGCTTACATCTCATTTGTGCTTGGATGCATTTCTATAAGGTT
Organism: Enteromius anoplus; assembly: GCA_032359395.1. NCBI lineage: Eukaryota > Metazoa > Chordata > Actinopteri > Cypriniformes > Cyprinidae > Enteromius > Enteromius anoplus. The sequence continues at coordinate 20,424,483 of JAUMHG010000055.1, forward strand.
TGACATCCAACAGCATTAGTTTTTATGTAGTTCTGTTAGTAGTTAGTAGAGTTAGTTTAGATTGAAATGTAAATTTACTCATCCTCAGGCCATTCAAGATGTAGATGAGTTTGTTTCTTCATGGAAGGAAAGCATTCTCTGCAGTAAATGCGTGCCGTCAGAATGAGTCTGGATCATAATCCAGAAGTAATTCACATAATTATAGTCTAAATTTTTAGTTTCTCCAAAAAGTCATCTTGTCTGAATCAGGAGAGAAATACGTATAGATCAAGTGCTATTTATGGTTCGAAAACAGGAAGAAGTTTTATTATGAATTTTGGACTTATATTTTGGCCAAAAGCAACAGATTAACTGCAGACAATCCATTGGTGAGCAAGTGTTGAACTCATCTACATCTTGAATGGCCTAAATTATTATTTTTTTGGATAGACCGTTCCTTTAATGATCTAGCAAATTAACAAATGTTCCATACAGTCTCTCATTACTTAATCTGCATGCATAATAATGTTAAAATTATCCACTTATATTATAGTTTTAGATGGCCCGACATGACAATATACAGTGGGTACAGAAAGTATTCAGACCCCCTTAAATTTTTCACTCTTTGTTATATTGCAGCCATTTGCTAAAA
>JAUMHG010000055.1:20442530-20463481 GCA_032359395.1 Enteromius anoplus
TTGAGATGGAAAAATGCAGTTTTACAGAAACATGGCTTTCAAATGAAAGATTGCTATCAAACAACACACCTAGGTTCTTAACTCAAGAAGAAGAATTGACAGAGGAGCCATCAAGCGTAAGACAGTCTTCTAGATTATTACGTGTGGGGTTTTTAGGTCCGGTAATTAATACCTCTGTTTTGTCAGAATTTAACAGTAAGAAGTTATTTGTCATCCAATTTTTTATATCAGCTATGCATTCCAGTTTTTCAATCTGGTGTATTTCACCTGGCTGAGAAGAAATATAGAGCTGAGTATCATCAGCATAAGCTAACAGCATGTCTCCTGATATGAGACAATCCTTCATCTCCTGAGATGAATAACATGCTGCATGAAATATTGAAAATAAAGCATGGCTTACCGTACCTTATTGCTTTTATAAAATGGTTACCATCCAATAAAAATATTACAACCAAAAATGTATGTATTCATATGAGTTAATTAAATGTTGTCCTTCCACTAAAACCAGTAGGGTACAATGGGACTTAAGGCCCACCTTAAGAAAAATAAGCTATACACTGCTCCTAAAATGTATAACCGCAGAAAAAAATGTATGCATTGTATTGAAGATTATTGGAACAACAAATTTCATGTGAAAATAAATTATACAAGTTGTTTATTTATTTATTTATTTAATCATAGAAATATATGAGGTGGCAAGAGGGGCCTTTTAACCCACACAGGGTTCAAGGCTCACGGTATTAATACAATTATTTCAGCTAAAATAATGTTTTTATTTGTTTTGTTTTTTAGTTAGTGCTTGTTTTAAATAATCACTTTAGTACAGTTTGTATTTTTTTTCTACCTGACCTCAACATTAATCGGCAAGAGAAAGTTTCGATGCATCGTCCTCAGAATTGAGCACTGGAACTAACCTTTTTATAAAGATACAGAATTTATAAAATTGGCAAAGAAAGCCAAAATAAACATATATCCCTAAAAGAAAAGTAGGGTAATAATATATTTTAAAGGTGACATGTGAAGTTTTCCTCTCTCTTTGGGGTGGTACAAGCTCATGGTGCTCGGCCAATCACAATGCTAACTCAAAGCTGGAGCATTATGATTCTCATAAAACTGGCAAGGAATGCAAAGCCAAGGCGAACAAATGTAAACCAACCGACAGTATGAATAAACATAAATTTATAAAAAACATTGTGGTACATGCTAAAAGAAACAGCGCTCTGTAAGTTACAGTGATAGTTTTCATATAATTGTTCTGCTGAAAAAAAAGCCAGCATATGCTGGTTAGGGGTGTTTTGAAAATTGGATGCTGGTTTAAAATGTTTGTGTTGGTCCTTTGCCAGCACATGGCCAGCATAAACCAGCAAAGGACCAGCTTAAACCAACAAATGTCCAGCTTCAAAACATACCTAACCAGCACATGTAAACAAATGTGAACCTAAATGTAAAGTATAGTTATAAGTTAACATAAAGAGTGCTCTACATGCTAATGCTAACACGATAACATAAACGGCACTCAATAAATTACTGAAGGAGAGCTGGTTTTGTGATGGTTTTCAAAGGGAATTCAAAGCCAAAGTGAACATAAATGAACCTAAGGATCAAGTATGAATATATTAGATACAAGATAAATAATGCACTGTACATGCTAACATGCAAACAAATAGGACACGTTCCAAAGCTGGCAGAACATCCTGATGAGGAGATGAGTCAGCAGATCCATTGTAAAATGCTATTTAAAAAATAGCTTTACATATTTTTGGGTTCAAGTTAGTTTACAGAGTTGATAACATGACCCCGAGAAGAGTCCAAAACACATCAAACCGTAGCTTAGCTTCTGGCTTTGATGAGAAGTGTGAGTGGTCTTGTTTTGATATTGCCATGCAGAACAGACTAAAATAAGCCCTTCACAGAGGCATATACCCCACACTAGTGTACCATTTACAGTAAGTGGAGAGCGTCAGAACTGATAGCGTAAACCACTGGCTCCAGGGAGCATGATGCATTGAGCACTGCGTGGGGTGCATATGACAGAGATGAGTCAGCAATCTTACCAAGCAGAAAACAGAAAAAAAAAAAAAAAAAATTGATTAGTCTTTAACGTTAATCTTGATCTAGAGTGTCACATTCTCATAGACAGATGATTCTCGGAGAGCGTTCAGCTTTGGCCAGAAATTTAAATGCAGGTTTGTTTTGTGATTTATTTTTCTTCAAAAGGAGGTTAAGACTTATTCTAGGTTCGTCTAAATCTATATGCATCTCGTTTCACATAAAGATGGCATTGCATTTTCGTGACTGTTGGTTATAATTGTTGTGGAAGTTTTTGTTGATGCATTTAGCTTCTGCGCTCATGTAATTATTGGAAACCATTACAGCAACTCGTTTGCTTTGTATTGTGCTCTGTTATATGTTGCGTACTGTATTGAGTTAGCATGGTTATTAAGTTAATACAATTAAATCAAATCTGGCACTGAATGGGACACTTTCACTTGACAGCCACGTCATTTATTGAATCAGCTTGACCGCTAGATTGTACACAAGTCATTTTTTGACCATAGTTGACCGCTTTCACCTTTTCATATTATATATAGTGAACATTCATACATTTTATGGGAAACAAAATACAAGTCCTAGCTTATGTGCATTCATATTTCATAAAAAATAACCCCTTAACTCCATGCACAACTTAGAAGGAAGATTCTTTTCACAGATCAGTAAATATGTTTCTTTTATAAAAAATGCAAATTATGTTTAAAAAAAAAAAATATATATAAATATATATATACATTTTTAAGAAAATTTCTCATGTGGCCATTCTTTACTTTAACTGTGTTCTTTTCTGCTCAGTTACAGAACAGACTAGAAGCTGGCTTTTTAAATAATTTTATACGAGTTGTTATGATTTCTGGTAAAGATGATGTTGAGCTGGCTAAATGTCAGCTTAATGTCACAGGAAAAGGACAAGTATCAGTTCTTTAAGTAGAATCAGGTTCCAAATGACTCCTAAATTAAATTTGATCAGCCATGCCTGGTTTCAGTTCGATTTGTCATCACACCGAACTATCCGAATTACAAATCGTGAATGTTTGTGAAATGGTGTAGTCATTTTCGTCTGGTCCCACATTTTAGTAGTAAGATTCAGCACATTTTTTTTCAAAGGGTGCAAAGAATACGTTTGCTGATGCATGATGTCAGCGGGGCACTGCATGGTCCCGGCCCCTCCGCTTTCTACCGCTTTTAGTCAGCACTGTAGATTCTCAAGATTGCACATTGTAAATGCGTTAACTCTTTGCTTATCAGTTCATCACGGGCAAGACATCTCGCATATCTGGCTTGTTGTTATAAACTTTCACTTCACCACGAACCGAAAACAATTAATCCTGATTTAATGTCACAGATCGGTCCAACACAATATCCAGATTGTTTAATAATTTAAACAGACATTTTAAATCTAATAATACACTACTGAAACTATATGCAAAAACAGAAACAAGAAATAGATTAAACGGGACAGTTAGGAAGTGTTTTTTTCTTACATTTACTTTTTTTACCTGTATTTAGTATTGTTTATTCTTTGCTGTTTATCAGAGCAGATGATGGCGGTGATGATATTTAGCCGTCGGCTACATGCTTAGGCGGTTCGGATAAAAGAGCCGTGTGATGAGAATGACTCACTATTAGTATAGTTTTCTTAGTATAGTTTGATCTTTGGAAATGTGTTGTCCTCCCTCATTTTCAAATGTCACCAACATAATCCTTAAAAAGTCAGTTTTACTCACCTTTATGTCTTCTGAAGCTTTACTTATTGCAGGATAAGCTGCTCTTCCAATTACACTGAAAGCGAATGGTGGCTACCGCTGTACATCAAGATGTTTAAAGCAAGATTTTTAATGAATTAAATTGCATTACGTTGCTAACTTTAACGGATCATAATAACTAAATGACTTTTATGATGCACTTATTAGTCTTTATGGAGCATGACAGCCTCTGATTCACTTTCAATGCGTAGGAATATTAGGCTTGTGTCTCATGGAATAAAATGAATTCATAAAGGTTTGCAACAGCATGAAGATGAGTCAATGAAGACAGCTAGCTTATCAGCAAGGCTGTGTTTATTCGAATCAAAATACACTAAAACAGTAACCGAGTGGCATATTATCACAATTTAAGATAAGATTTTATTTTAACATTTGTTCCAGTCTGATTTGCTGCTTGAGAACATTTCTCCTAATCATCAATGTTGAATTTTATCTGAAACATATGTCTTTTGTAACATTATAAATATATTTACTGTCACTTTTAATGTCTCCTTGCTGAATTAAACTATTGATGTAATAATAGTAATAGAAATCTTACTGACCACAATATTTTGTGCGTTTCAAGGCTCAGAAATTATTTCTGCTCAATTCTCAGTAAAAACAGCTGCAGACATGTCATCTTAGAACTGTATGGTTTTCCTTTGCTGGAAGGTCAATCTGGCAGATTTAAAATGAGTGATGCTTTACTCAAACAGCGACCGCGATGCATGTGTATGTCTCCTCTTGTGGTATTTTCAGTCATTTCCCCCCAAACCAGTCTTAAAATCAGTAAACCCCTCGTGACTAAATTTAGGAAAGCAATGCAACTCTGTCAAAATACTGCAGCACATTTTATATTGAAAAATACAAGTTCAAATAACTGGCATAAGATAGATAGATAGCTAGAGATCTATCTCCACCCACTTTCTTTCCTCCGCCAATCAGAACAGAGCGAATTGTTTGCAGCTGCTCTGGTGCACGAGCTTTTTTAAAGCGCTCTGATTGATCAGTGTAAATTTGTTAAAACACAGAAGTGTCTTATGCTTTCTTAAATCTTTGTTTATATTTCTTATTATTATATTTCCTCCCTTCGATCTACCACATCTTCTGCATTTTATTTCCTTGTATTTACATTTTTTAACGGTTTGTGGCTCTTTGATAGGGGCGGAAAGGGGAAAAAGTATGTATTTTATGAAGGTTGGTGGCCACTCTTTCTACCTTCGTTCAAATTAACCTGAGTGAAACGAGTCTGAAACGCATCCCGTTGATGTCTATATGTAAACGGAAAAGTTTGTTAGAGTTCCAAGCACTGGTACTAAGAACAAAGTAATGAATTTTACAGCAGTGTTTATTAGGGGTATTGTAATTCTGCTGTCGGCCAGCTGGGGTCGCTAAACACCTGCTTTACATGCGGCGCCTCCGTTTCCCTGTTGTTTCGGCGCAGGTATCTCTCCCCATATGCCACAAATTAGTCAGTGAAGTCATTTTGAAACAAAGGGAACTCTCTTTAATTTCGCAGTTTCACTTACAAACGTGCGACCTTTAGTATTTCACCAAAATATGGGCGTTTTGTAAGAAGAGGGCAGACGCTTGTAACTAAGACCCGTTCATTTCAGTTCATTTAAAGAGACGTATTTAATCTTGTCGTATTTAAGTGACAGCTCATGACTTTCTTAATAAATTACTCATAACCGACCACTGTTATAAATGTTCTTATGGTTTCTGTGGGATTACGTGCTGCTTTGCTCCGGTTAACGCAGTAATTCCCTGCTGAATGGGTTATTAAAGCACACCTGAAGCCATTTTGAGTCAGTCCGATGAAATAAAGTTATTTTTACATTTTATTAATTATCAAATGAATCGTACCTAATGAGCATTTATAAAAAAAATGGTGCCGTACATAATATATTTGGATTGTTAGGCCTGCTTTACCTGATGAAATATGAATCTGATCTTAAGAGTATTTGTCTGTTTTGCTAAACACATTCTGAAATGGGATTAAATATCCAGATTAACATAAATCCTGAGCTCGTTTTTTTCACGAATTGCAACACATTAGCAACTTTTTGCTTGCTTGTTTATTTCACATTTAGATGAAGTCAGGGTGATTTATTTTCATGCGAACATGCAGGCATAATTAAAACAATAACGTGGCAGTTTTTGTCTTTTAACTCCTGTAATATACATATACTGACTCTTCATAATTAATTCTTTTTTGGTGTAATCTAATTTATTCTGGCTGACATTTTGCATAAAGCACATTTTTAGATCTACCAAAATGCTTTTTAAGCGTAGGACCTGCTACACTGCTACCAGAATAGCTGTTTTCATCTCAAAGGCCGTGTTTTTCCTTATCTTTGTTTATGTATCATTGTATATAAACCGAATCACAAGGGTGATTTGCATTTTTAGTTAGATCCTCCGAGGGCGTTTATTTCCTGAGCTACACCTCTTATCTAAAACCTCTCCAGTTTGCTCTTGTGTGTCAGCATTTTATTATTTTTTCCCCCCTCCAGCTTAAATGGGTGAAAACCTAAAAAGATTTATGAGAGAAGATGCTGGCCTTCGCTCTGCATCACAAATGTAATTTCTTCATATTCAAAGTTGCCTATATTTACCAGTGTGTGCATTTTAAAAACTATTTTTTGCCCAGCTCTGGTGTTAACAAAAACTAAAATGTAGTTCCTCAATTTATCACCAGAATAAACCAAGAGGGATGCTTTTTTTTATTGTATAAAATGTGGGCAAAAGGTGCTTGTGCTTAATACAAAAAGCCACATAATCGATATGACTTTTAAAGAAGCGATGGATGAGAGAAACATGCCGCCCATGCTCGAGTTTCCTCACACAATTACCTCACAGACATTTTGTGAGTTTCACACACGTTGGGCGTCAGAGTTTCTATCCTTACAGCCGACACAAAAACTATAACATGCACTTCGAATAAAAGTTTCCAGTTCATATTCGATGATTAATAAAAGGATGGCACCACAATGCAGTCGTTCACTATCCAGCTGACTTCTCAAAGTGTGGAAAAAGAACTGGTTTAAATGTAAATGTATAAAAAAGCTGTTTTTACTCACAACATGCATCTTCTCGCGCAGCCACGGTGTGCCGTTTGCCGTTACAACATGTTTTTTCCTTCATTTAGCTTACCTTTATCTGTCTTCGTTAACTAATAACCGTGATTTATGGGAATCCTGTAGTATCTGCCGTTCGTGTGCCATTCGGGTGTAGGCTGTAGCCTTTAATTATGACATTCTAGTTCACACACTGTGGGTGGATGAAGAAAATAAGCAATTTCATATGTAAGGGTGTAGTGTTCTGTAAAGCCGCCTATAAATCAATATGGGTTTCTAGCGAGATTGGGAATGGACCGACAGCCGTAGTTTTGATAAGAGATGAGATCACACAGACTATTTCAGTATTAGTCAGTGGAAACAGCATGTAAAGGATCAGCTTCAGATTGTTTGTAGTCTGCGTTGTATTAACTGTGAAGGGTGAGTCGTTTGCTTCTGAAGAGTCTTTCCATCTGATTAGGCTGCTTTTTTGAAGTGAATGTGAGATTGATTTGCTCGAGCTGGATTTAGGGATGTTTGAGATGACTGGTGTGTTTGGGAAGGGTGTGCGTTTAGAGTTGTGGGCATCTATATGACGAATGGGACTATATTGTTTGCGTGCCGTGTGTTTTTGTTGCAGGGACGTTGATTATGTCTGTATATATATATATATATGTGTGTGTGTGTGTGTGTGTGTGTGTGCGCGTGACCGCTCGTGGTGTGTGTTCAGTGGAAAGGAAGCACTTTGACAGGCTTTCTCTTTGTTCTGAAGCATCGATTTGACTGCACTGCCTGATAAAGACCGTGGATCAGTGGTTCTGGTTTTGCTTCAGGACTGATTTTAACACTGTTCCAAAATAGTTTGCCATGCAGACGTTTATAAATGTCCTTGAAATCAAATATTGGAGGGTTGCTAGAAACATGAAAATGCCACTTGAGACTAAAAATACTTTAGGACTGATTTTTACACCACTCTTAAATCATTCCCCATGCAACTATTAATAAATAGCCTCAAAATCGAATACCGGAGAGTGTAAATATTGCTATGAGCATGAACATGCTGCTTTAGATATCTAAAATTGCTTCAGGACTTAGTCTTTTACTCCATTCTGAAATTGTTGACCTTGCAAAAGTTAGCAAACAGCCTTACAGTTATATATTTTAATGCATAAATATTGCTATAAACATATGAAAATGCCTCTCAAGGCAATTTTGACGTATAAAAATATATTAGGACTGATCTTTACATCATTCTAAAATCATTAACCATGCAAAAATTAACAAATGGCCTTACAATCAAACATTTTAATGCGTAAATATTGCTATAAACATATGAAAATAGCTTTCAAGACAGATTAAATCTAAAATAGCTCAAATGATGCATTCAGAAGTTAATAAATGACCTTAAAATCAAATATTTGAGTGTACATATAAACATATGTAAGGTTCTATTGAATTTCATGCTGTAGTTGCAGTGTCTATTTAAAGCAGGTGTGTTTTCTTTTGTCTTGCATATCAGAATAATTGGCACCAAAATACTGTGGGAACTTTTTAAGCCCAATTTTTTTCTGAGCCTATGTTATTTTCCTCCCTACAGGTTTGATTTTGTGTGGTTGGTTGCATTTTAGTTTTCACGCTAATCTTTGTTTTTTTTCCAGGTCTCTGTGATCAAAACAGATCTGTGACCCATTTTTGTCTCACGACCCACCAGTTACAGCACCAGCTCACAAGATTTGTGTGTGTGTGTGTGTGTGTGTTTTAAACAGGAAATGGCCACATGACCAGTTTATCACCTCCATTGTCCTTCTGATTGTGTCTTTATCTATCAGTTAAATGTAGCCTATTAAAAGTTTTATCAGAGAAATAAACTACAACGTCATCCTATTCAGCACAGTGAAGTCTTGCAGTCCAGTTTACTCGCGGGTGAAAGATAAAAGTGAGCGTTTCTTTTGAGACGAGTGCGTTCACTTTGCACACCGCTGTCCATCACATAAGGAAAACCGTGGTGTTATGTTTAGCTCCGTTTATGCGCATTAGGCACTGCAGAGCAGCTGTATTTGGGGCTTTTTACAGCACAGACACGACAATCTTCTCCCGTGACGGACTGAAAGCTGCCGAGGGCTCCCGAAATTTAGATTGTGAAAACAAGATGATGACTTAACAGCAGATAAGAGCAGACTGTCGCCTCTGAAAGCCGAGATGCGGTAAAAGAAGTATTGTAAATTGCACACGGCTGAGACGTGAAACTCGAGCTGACTTCCACATCGTAGTTTATTTGAAAGCGGCCCGATGGCACAATTGTTCTGCTTTGAGCGAGGAAATTGAGCAAGGCCACTTATTTAAGCAGTGACAAGGAAATACGTAATGGGCTCATACAATGTCCTAAAAAATGCACTGTAGGTGAATTTTGTTGCCAAATGACATGACTAATAACTCAGTGAAACTGCTTATTCTTAGTTGAGCTTGTTTTGACAATTACGGCATGGAAATGCGTCACCGTACAACCATGCATGTCACTTAAAATAGCTTTTTATTTAATATACACTAATGTGCTCTTTTTTTAAGTTAAAAATGTATGTTAAATGCATCCATGTAAATGCTTAATTATTGCATTGCTTAACCAAATTCAACACATAGCCGTACTAAGTACACATAAATCAACCGGCCTTCTGGGCTTTTATGAACGCGAGTTCTTCACTGTCCTCTCAAGTCTGAGTTAGTCTGTTTGCTATTGGTGATTTTTTTTTTTTTATTCCCTCACTGGAAACTGTCGGGAAGCGCGGCCTATTTTACTGTGACCTTTAACCTTTTATTTGTCTCTTTGAAGAACAGCTGCACTAGTCTCACTACACGCAACGCGGGACTATTTCTGCAGCTCTGGAAAAGCAAAAACCGTTGCCTTTCGTGCAGGATGCAATAAACGCTTATTGTGTTTGCGTTTCTGAGCTACAGTATTGGCGTTTGTTCACGTACACCGTCCGAGCAGCGCTCTGGAACAGATTATAAGCGAGCGTCACCGATAAAACGCACTTTCCCATAGTGAATTTATGCTCAATTGATATTAAAAACAGTTTGCTGAGAGATAATAGGGGAGAGAGCTGTGTTTGTATGCGCGTGGGTTGGTTTCAGCACAGATGGCACCAGCCAAAAGCATAGGATGTTTAAATGTCAGGCTAAAATACCATATCCTCCACAAAATATAGTACAGCATCGGTCTGAATAAATTGACTTTTTTTCTTTCTTTCTCTCTCTCTTTCTTTCTTTCTTTCTTTTTTTTTTTTAGTGAAAACCACAAGCTTTTCAGTTTTGTTTTTCGGGCGTAATTTGGTTTATCTTTAAGCTCATCGTCTTTGTGTTAAGACAAACATTCCAGGAACCTCCACTGAGCATCAGCGGCGTTATTCAGAAAGCCTCTCGCTCTGGGCTTTATGTTGGGTTTGTTGCACTTGTCAACTTACGGGCCGTTCTCAGTCGTTTTTTTGCATTGTGCACACATTTGTAAGGCAGTTGTAGTGCAGATCGGATTGCACCAATAAAGCTTATCCCAAGATGAATGGGTATTCCAGAAGCTATCAGTACAGAAATGCATATTTTAATGAATCCATCAAGCATATTTGACCCATTTAGCAACCAGTGATATGGGATTAAGTGACGATATATGTTGTGCGATTTAAGTTTCTCTGCAAAATATTTCACATGGTGCTGAAACTATACTGAAAAATATCACTGGTAAACCATGAGATTAAGATTGTTTCCTTTGACCTTTATTACTGCAGAGAGATCATTTTAAGTCATTTTTAGGTGAGATCTGGCATTAAAAGCTAATCTATGAATCTCTGATCCAAAACAACAGGTCAAAGCCACAAACATGTGTATAAATGCATCCAGTGAGGTTTTACATTTCATCTAAATGTTACATTTCAAAATTCACCTTAGTGGTTTGATGCCTGTGTAAGTGTTTAATGTGCATGTGTGTGTATTGTTTTGTGTGTGTGTGTGTGTGTGTGTGTGTGTGTGTGTGTACTCCCACACTGTGGTTGTGTGTGTGTGCCGCTGTGTTCAGACAGTAGGAGGGCTGCAGACATTTTAACAGCAGTCTCATAAACACTCCCGCACAAAGCAAAAAGAGCACAAAAAAAATACCCAGCTGCACACGGTGGACATTTTAGTAACTTTCTAAAATGTTGTTAAAATTGCTACCTTTTTGTGTTGTTGTCTTTTTTTGATGTTCATCCTAATTCATGCACTCAAAGGAAATGAGCAAATAGCATGCCATCGAAGTTTCCATGTTTACACAAAGGTGTCTTCACCTAATGACCTTTATGCTATCAAATAAATCACTTATAAATGCACAAAAAGTCCTTTATGGAGATTTGCCCTGCTTTTGGTTGTGCTGTTGATCATTACGGTTGGCATTTTTCTCATGCATCTTTTAGCTGTCCTTTTAGGCGAGTCAGTGTTGACTAATATAAGAATAATAAGGAATTTAATTATATGCTTTAAAAAAAAACGAGATGTGGGTAAGAGTGGATGAGCTGTGCCGAACGCTGGTCTGTTGACTGTGAAGTTTCAGTATTAATTTCGTGTGTAGGTGTAACTTGTTATCAGCAGTCAAAAACAGCGTATGATTTTACTCAAACTATTCGTTTTAGAGTCGTCATCATCTGGGTTGCTTATAACGCTGGGGCCACGGCGAATTTCTGGCGCGAGTTTTTAGTAAAAACTGTACCGGGTTTGCTAGATGACGATGCAAACAACCGTGCAGAAAGATTAGAAGGGTTTGCACGAAAGTGAAAAATGTTATATTTTGACACTATAAAGCATTAAATTGTGTGAGGCGCACCGCAACAAAAAAGAGCTGCTATGAAAGAGCTGGAGATGACAAAAGTGCTGTAACATTTGTTTTGATCTTCTTCAGGAAGATCTGCCTCAGCACTGCCTTCATGTGTGCATGAGGCACTAGCATCTGAATTACGGCTTTAGAAATGACCAGCTGGCTTTCACATATTTTGGTCTTCTTCTTTTTCTTATTTTGCTGTGTTGTAGGAGAGAAATGACAGGAGAGTTCGACAGCCTGCCCACGGCAGTTTTCTCACCACGAAGATCATCAAACGCACTTCTTCTCTTCTCCTGGCTGCCTCAAATGACTAATTCTGATCGAGTACGAATGCATGTAAACCGTGTGCTTTTTTAGCGCGTTCTTTCGAAATGTGGAAATTGAGATTTTACTGTTGTAGGATGAAAGCACTTTGACTGAGGCTTTGGCTTGTTTTGGTTTCAAAATCCCTCATAAACACTCAAATCTGAGCGTGGTTCAATTATTTCTAAATTGTACATTTCGTTGGCTAATTTTACAGAGAGATCTGAGCATGCTTTATCGAGGTATAATTGGTGTCTTTGAGAGATCTGAAAAAAAAATGCAGTTCCTTGCACTTTGTTGACATGCTTTGTTTCCTCTCTAAAAGGATCGATTTATTACACGTGTGCAAACTTTAATTTGGAGACACATGTAGTCTTGTAGTTGTTTTTATATAAATAAATCGAAGTCATTTTGAAACCGATGGTTTAGGTGATATTATAGAGACAGGGGAAATTTTGCCTCTTGAGCATGTTCTCACCCACTCAGTTTCGTAGGAAAATCTTTAACCTTTTCAGCAACAACAAATGCCCATCAAAAAGTCAGAGAGAGAGAGAGAGAGAGAAGTCTGTTTTTCAGGCCATGAGTGTTTTGAGGCAGACATCTTAGGGACAATTTGTAATATTCATTTCGGTTATGACTCAGATTTCTCTCATTTGAAACTACAGATTTTACGACAATTCGCGGACTGATTGAGTATTTCATCCAAATTCATTTCGAAGAGTCAAATTGGGACGGCGTGCTGCTGAAATTTGCTTGAATGTATTTCAGAGATTACACAGATAACTATTTGAAAATGTGTTTTGTTTCGATGTGAGCACGTGAGATGTGTTAAATGCTCATTTCAGCGTTCTATTATTTATTTCATGTGGAATATAGACGCAGTCGCTTAATAACATGTTTATCTTTCATCCTATTTTTTATGTGCATTTCAGAGCAGCTCAACAGAATTAACAGAGACCTCATGCACATGTTAAGCTTTTTACACATGACCCGTTCGAATCAGACAGATTTCTAGTCTTAGTTCTAATTCTGGTTAGGGCTAATAAACCTGTGCCATTCCTAAACAAAATGATTTAAGTAGAGTGAAACACACAGTCCAAATGCATCATGCATATATATTTTTTAAAGCCCTATTTTTTCAGGCTAGACTAGGCCTCGTGTTTTTGACCTTTTTGTCACCTGAAGGTCACGTGAATGTCTTGGACGTTGAGATTTTCAGAATAATTTGAATTGGTGATTTTGTTGTTTTCTCATGAACCGTCTGCTCACACGCAGATATTAGCCTCTCACTTCCTGTTTAAACTTTTGTTTACCATTCGAAGGTGCTATTTTTAACCCTCTCAGCAGCGGCCGTTCAGACACTTTCTTGTGTGCTCTTTCTCTCCATGTTTCTATATTTTTGCCTTAAATAAAACGAATGCAAGTTCGCATGCTCTCTTTGACAAATACTCCTTGACCTCGATTGAGAGAAAAACACACCGCCTCTGAAGTCTGTCGGCTCCCACACAACCTGTCTGAATAATAATTCCTATAACTTGATAAGCTGATGAATAAGTTTGAAGAAAATCGATTGTGATCTGCTCAGTGTTCCTTAATGCAGCACGCCGGAGAGAATAGCGTTTGGTGAATTAGCGGCATGAATGCGACGGCAAACCGCGTATTGTCTTTTTCACTGTCTGACTAACTCCTGTAGTGCTTTGTGGTGAGTTATTTTAGATACTGCACAAATTTGACTCTAAGATTTAGTGTAAACTTGACTTTGTCTCCCTTGTGTCGTAACATCTCCTTCTCTGTCTCATCCAGATGAGTAAGTGCACTTTTTTGATTGATATCTGGCAGGAACCTTTGTGCATGAAGAAATTTCCCGCCTACCATCCACCTACGGGACTCACAGCTCATCTTTTTTTCCTCGTCTCACACTGGAGACAGTTACTAATCACCGTCTTCTAATTTGAAGCTCATTTATCAGAGTAATAGATACGAGATAAAGCTTGCGCCAGCATGCGACACACTTCATGTTATGAGAGCTCAGCAAAGACTTGTTTGCTTTAGTCCCCTCGAGTGTCCGTAGGTTCCCTGCATGTTTACTCCTACATCATCTAAAGGACAAATATTAATGTTAAAGTGCATTTTCAGAGTTAAAGGTCACATATTTGTGATGGCAGTCCTTTTAGGGTGTTTCTTAAATCTCCCGTCCGTACAGTTTGAATTTTCACATCCTGTTGTATACGTGTTATGCATTTTTACTTGCGTATGGAATTGTTTTCTATGTTAAAATGGGGTTTATATCTCATAAGATTAGAGATTAGTAATGCACACTACAATTCAAAAGAGCTTTTTGTAAGAAATGCATGCTTTTATTTAGCAAGGATGCGTTAAATTGGCCAGCAGTGATGGTAAAAGCTATTTCTAATCATTCTAGCAGTTTCAAATAAATGCTGTTGTTTTTAGCTTCTGATTGTTCAGCAGCACAATCGTTCATTTTAAAGAGTGGAGTATTGATGCTGGAAATTAATCTTTGATCACAGTGCATTTTAAAGTGTATTAAAATATAAAACTGGGTCACACTTTATATTAAGTGGCCTTAACTAGTACTGTATGTACAGTACTTGCATCAAAAAATAAGTACGATGTACTTTTTGTAGTCATATTGTAATGCAAACCCCTTTTGCTGCTGTTGAGGTGGGATACGTGTAAGGTTAGGGACAGGTTTGGTGGTATGGGTAGGTTTAAGAGTGGGTTAAGGTGTGAGTGATGGGTCAGCAGTGTAATTATATATTAATTTTTGCTGTAATATCATGGAGGTGTTTTAAAATATAAGTGCAATGTAAAAAAAACATGTACATGATAAGTGCGTTGTAGCAAATGGTTCATTTAAATGTAATGTAAAGTGGGACTGTAAAATGTTTTTAAATTGTAATTATAATATTTTATAATTCTACTTTATTAGAGCATTGGAGCAGTGAATGTTCACATAATGTAGTCAATGTGATACAAGGGTGTTTAAAACTTGACAAGTTATATTTTTAATATAGTTAGTTATTGTTATTTATTTATTTATTTATAGGCTGTCACATCTTTTACAGCATTGTGTTTTTCATAACGCGTGCAAAATGCATATGCTGAAATATTGACAATTTTGCATTTGCTTAGTTATATATATATATATATATATATATATTTATTTATTTTTTATTTTTTTTACATTTAATTTAATTTCTAAATGAAAACCCATAAATGATTAGCGTTTTATAAAGCCTCTCCTTACAGCATTCATCAGCGCAGGCCGAAACCGAGAGGCTTGTTTGCACTTGGATCTTTAAAGAATAACCACGGAGAGAAATAGAGACATTAATCTCACTCACGCGTCAATTAACAGGTCAAATACTCGCTCGCCAGTAACCTGCGGAGCGGCGTGAATATTTCATGGGCAGGGACGCCGTGTTGTTGAAGGGTGTGAGTGCTGGCGTCAGGAGATTCTCGTAACCTGCCATTGTTTTGTTTTTTTGTGGGACGTAAGTGTATTGTGCTCGTATTGCAGTAAATCTCTTGCTGATGCAGTGATAAAAAACAAACAAACATACATGCATCAGACTCAAAAGTGACATGTGATATTCAGTCATACACATACTTTGCCATTTCCTGTAATCATCAGTGGAAAGGTTTCTACAACAAAAATCTTATGTTGTGTGTTGTAACAGGTGTTTTGTTTCACAGCGTCCATGATGCATATTTTATAATTATTCAACTATTCTTTGATAATCCACATGAAGTGGTGTATATGATGTTTTTGGTCTGGTTGCGGGCCAGTGACTATGTGTGTGTGTGTGTGTGTGTGAGTATCTAGCCTCACTCGGCCGCAGTGTCGGGTTTCCCATCAGGCCCTGAGAGAGCTTTTCTGGCTGTTATCTGTTTAGTCACGAGCAGCACCGTCCCCTCCAGCGCTGACAGAGAGACGGGTACGAGCCTCGCCTCGCCTTCACTCCTACTCAAACGCTCATTCGACACTCTTACTTCACAAACTGTTTTGAGAAAAAAAAGACAGAATTAGCGAAAAGGTCAAGGTTATTGCTCAGACCTTGCACTTTCATAACTCAAGAGACTTGTTAGAGATTGCAGTGCATGTTTTATCCTCTTCAGTTGTTTTAAAACTTCATTTATAGCAGCTCAGATCAATCGGTCTTGGGAGAAATGTGAGATCATATTAAGATTTAGATTTTGCTGTTGTTGCACACTTTAAGATTACTGGGGCCCTTTTTTTCACACAAAAAATACATCTCAGTTTGTTCTACTATTTAATTTCAGGGTTGTCTAAAGAAAATTCAAATAAAGTAAATAATAATAATATATTTAAATAAATGAAATGTATTTTTTACCCTTGTCTGTTTTTTTATTCGTTTGTTTCATTTTTATTTAATGCAGTTTTATTCATTTCCATTTTCTTTTAAAAATTATTTTTAGTTTCAATTTAGCCTGTATGAATTTATATTTATTGCGATGGCGTGTTTTATTCTAATCAGAGCCTTTACTGTAAAATCTCTCCGCCTTGTGTCGTCGCGTATCATGTATTCTTCAAGGATGTGGGCTTTTTTGTACGTTTCTCAGCTATT
The DNA here is from genome assembly GCA_032359395.1 of Enteromius anoplus. NCBI lineage: Eukaryota > Metazoa > Chordata > Actinopteri > Cypriniformes > Cyprinidae > Enteromius > Enteromius anoplus. Next base: position 20,459,137 of record JAUMHG010000055.1, read on the forward strand.
AACCAACAAAGTGCTTGATCAATGACTTTGTCGAGGGGGGACTAACACACGATCATGTGGTTGAAGTTGAGCCGCCATACACAATGCAAATTAAACACTGTGTGGGTTAATATGTATTTGTTTTTGACATCATTTACTAGCACAGGTTGTGCCGCTGCTTTTCCGTTGAATCGCGATTGCTGCAAACTGTTTGTTTTTGCCACATTCATTATTGAAAAAAGTGTGATGTGATTTTTGTTTGATGCAAATGCATGTTGTTTTTCTATGTAGGAAGGGCAAATACAGTGTAACGTTGTCATAGCTGCATGGTTTTGCTAAGATAAAGATCAAAATGAGATCTCAATTAAAAGTTTCCTTTAGAGTTTCAGAATGGTACTTTCTTAAAATATTACTACCTAACATATTACCAGATGCTATCACATTTAATGACTTTGAAAGAGCAAAATCGTCCAATAAGATTTTTTACAAATCCCTTTTTTTGTTTTTTTTTGTTCTGAGGTTAACTAGATTATCATCTTAAAGCCCTAATCGTTTTTCATGAAAATCCTAGTCATAAAGCATGTCAGGTGGCATTATTTCTATACGTGCTGACGTGACATATTTAGACTGCTTGTAATAGGAGGTTGAAGTATTATATTCCTGAAACATGTGCACAAGCACGGCAAACTGGTCAAATACATTGTACTAATGTAAAACTTTATTTCTTCGGTTATCAAAACAGTAAGTGAACGTTCCATTTTAGAATTGTGCAAACATTAGAAGAATGTTCATTTTGAACGTTCTAAAAAGTAGTAACTTAAAAAAAAAAAGATGTTCTAAGAACATTTAATTAAGTTCAAGAAATGATATTTCTGGATGTTTCTTTAAAAGTAAGTTTAAATGAGCATGCAAACATTATGATGCTGTTATTTTTGAACAGTGAGAACATTTAAAACACGTTAGATCACTGTTCCAGTGGGTTTTTTTTCTGTTCTGTTAACACTGGAAGAGCATTTGTTCATGACTTTGAGAGAACCTTTCAAGAAAGTGAACCAAATTCTAAAAATGTTTCTTGTTTTTGACCTTTTAAAGCAAACAAGATGAACTAAAAGTCTTATCCGTGGCGGTCATTAGGTTCTCTGTTCTTGTGTCTGTGTGTAATGAAGTCCGCCGGCTCGCTCTGAGAACAAAGAGACTCACTCATGACCCTGTCGATAGCGGAGAGGGTGGAAAAGAAAGCACAAAAAAAGGGGCTGATGAGGGCCCTCAGCCTCAGGCCCTGCTATGACTGCAGACTTACACAGGTACTTCCTCTGGAAGCTAACTGGAGTTTGTGTGCTTTTGTGCAGGTCACAGCCAGGAGAGGCCGAGCGGTGGCTGTCGTCCAAGCAGAATGGCGTCAGACGTGGTCCCCATTACTTGAGGTCAGCCGCTCACGCAGCGCACAGCGTTCATTCTGCATTCAGGTCCTTCTGGGAAGTTAAGAGTTTGGAAGCTCATAATTATGATGTGAAGTGTTTTTACTTGAGATAATACGGATGAGTTGAGCAAATTTCTGCGTGTCTTTAACCCAGCTAAAGGGAAATGTTCACAGAACGTCCTTAGAATCTTAAGACAGCGTGCATTGAGAGTTAGCTGGTGTTAACTTTCGAACAAAACCATTATATTAATGAGTTTGTGTCTTCTTTTTAAATGTGTATTGGTTTTGGAATGTTAGAACATGGAAAAGTAACGTTCCAGTAATGTTTGCTAAAGGATACAATGGAACGTTTGAAATAGTGTTTTCATAACTTACACATTAACAAAACATTCTAGCTGGGAACTTAAAAAGCATTTTTAGTTTCAGTGCAACAAAACGAAGAGCAATTGCTGGGTTGGTGTATTTTATTAGTCTTGTGCAAGCTTATATAAGGATTGAAAATGTATTTTTGTTTCAAGTCAGTTTTACATTAAATCTTCATTCACAGTCTTGGTTCCAGGAGTATTTTTCTCATTCATTTTGTATAAAATAATAATAAAAACATGAGCCATTAAAACTTCAAAGAGCAATTATATAAGTAGTGCTGTCAAATGATTAATCGTGATTAATCAGATCCAAAATAAAAGTCTTTATTTACGTAATATATGTGTTTATGCTGTGTTTATTTATTATGTTTATATTAAAACACACACGTACAGTATATATTTAGAAAGTATTTACTTGTAAATGCATTTATACATTTATTTTCTTATATTTGATATTATATCTAAATATATTTTATATAGAAACATAACATATTTTCATTAAATATATACATGCATGTGTTAGTATTTATATATACTTAATAAATATACACAGTACATACAAATATATAAAGAAAAACATTTATTTTGATGTGATTAATCATGATTATTCTCTGACAGCACTATAATATAAAGTATATATAGATAGAACGAGTATAAAGATGGCAGAAGTGCAAGTAGGTGTAGTTTCAATTTTTGAGACAAATAAAACATAATATAAAGTGCAATACAATATGAACTCAATAACTACATTGCATTTATATTTTGATGCAAGTACATAGTAGTTAAGGCCACCTTATATAAAGTGTGACTCAAAGTGTTACAAATATTAAGCATCATTTTATGATCACACTTTATATAAGGTGGCCTTAAACTACTATGTACTTCAATGTACTTATTGTATTCATATTGTGTTAGGGACAGGTTTGGTGGTATGGGTAGGTTTAAGAGTGGGTTAACTTGTAAGTGATGGGTCAACAGTGTAAATATATATATAAGTAGAATGTAAAAACATGTATACACAATAAGTGCATTGTACCAAGTGACTAATTTAAATGTAAGTACAGTAATTAAGGCCACCTAATATAAAAGTGGGACCAATTGTATAATACAAACATATTTGAATAGTGTATAAATATAATTTATTTCTTGTTTTAATTCATATTTGTTTATTTTTGATAATGTTCCTTGATTTACAACTTCTACAGAAGTATGTCCTCACTAGCGTAGGTTTATAACTCTCTTAAAAAGACGAATGGATTGTACTTCTGGAACCCAACTGTTATGTACAGCAATTAGCTTCTGCTGTCATTTCATCATTGACACAAGTGTGTCTCTTAGAAAATCCCATGTTTCTCATGACTAATTCTGCCATCCTGGCGAATATGACTGCGACATGACTCGAAGACAGCACGGTTTATTTATTTTCGAGCTAAGCTGCTGTGGACTTGTAAAGACAAACAACAGAGCAGCGCTGCCAGACTAGCTGAAGTATTGTTGATGAGCCGATGCAGAGCCATGTAACCCCAACACTTATCACTGGCAATAAATGTTTCCCTGAAAAACACGATCAGTTTGACATTTGTCTTTTTCTGTGGTTGTACTTGTGACTGTTTATTTTAACGGTGTGTTTACGTTGAGCTGTCCTCCTACGATCTGTCTGCCAGTCGCGAACTGAGCGGTTAACTTGTGGTTTACATGCATTCCCAGAGTCTGTGTGTGAGGACACGTGTAACGCTCTCAAATGTCAATCACACATGAGATGCGAGCTTCATGTTGTTGACATACAAAAACTGCCTATTTGAATCATTTCTGCACTTTGTGCCAGTGCATTTCTGCTTCCCTTGAATTTAGGAACGTGCATTTCCTGAGCGTGACTATTAATAGGTTTGTTTTTGTTTTTTGTTATTACTCCAGGATGAATACATTTGGTGCATTAGTAAATGATGGTGCAATTAAATATAACTAATTGTTTAGTTGTAATGTACATATTTTACATTTGGATCTTGACTTAAAATTGTAATTTATGGTCTTGTTTTAGAAAGGCAGATATGCTTGTGCATGCATCTGCAATAAATGCAGTGCAGAGTAATGCAGCAGCTGAATTTGGATTATGCAGATGTCATATTTATTCCTCCCACTATTAACACTAATGGGTGTCGGTTAAATCAAGCGGTTGAATCATGAGTTTTGCATAAATGTTAAAAGTCAGATACAGACTTACGGGTTAAGGTCACCAAAATATTTGTGACTTTAGAGTGAGTCATTGTTAAAATAAGAACGGTGTCGTTGGTTCTTATCGGTGGTTAGTAAATGATAAAAATGTTACATGTGTAGGTGAAGAAAACAGAAAGTGGGTTAAGAATCAGATTACTATTTGAGAAGTGGAGTTTGTTTCACAGAATGTTTGCCAAACAACTATTTCTTTCCTTTGAAGGTTTTATTTCTGTCTCGTTTATATGTTTTCTTCTTTTCATTAATCATTCTCTCAGCTTTGTGTTTTAGGCTTTTATCACATCATAAATGCAAATTTTATGTAAACAAAAAAATAATAATTTCATATGGAATTTATATACTTTTATTT
>JAUMHG010000055.1:20477326-20512197 GCA_032359395.1 Enteromius anoplus
TGTGTTGTCTTTCGAGACCGGGTTTTTTCCCAATGTATTCAGAGGGCAGACAGCAAGACGATCAAGGGGTGATGCGTACGGTTCGAGATAAAAATGCAATCGAGCTAAAATCCTGCAACATCGCATAGAGCACCTTTAACTATACTTCACTGTAATTTCAGCCCGGTCTCATGAAAATGCATTGAAATAGTACGCCAAATAAAAACGAAAAGCCATGGTTTTTATACGGAAAAATGGAGTTTGACACACAAATATGACAAGCACTTAATACGCATCTACCCCAAAACCCAGTACCCATCACATAGCTCATTTTTGTGTATCTGTTCCATGAGTTTTCGTTTTTATTTTTACTATTTATATTTACTATTTACACACACATTCACGAGATGGGGTAGGTAATTTAATAGTTTTCTAGTTTTTGATGCAAAGATTTAAAATTGTATGTGTGGTATATAGCCATACGACAAAACACATTTATTTAAATATTTATTATGTTTTTTATATATTTCAGTCCAAGAAAATGCATTCACATTTGATGGAAAAATATAATCTGTTGTTTTTAGTATGTGTTCAGCAGCAATGAACATTAAATAAAGAAATAAAGCAATTTCTTTAGGAACTTTATTAAGTCAAAACTAGTCTCTAGACTTACTAAATCTGGTAGTTTTGGTCTAGTAGGCAACGTTTGCATTTATCCAAAATAGGCTACTATAACAAAGGAAATGTATTTTCTTGCCTATGAAATATATGAAAGTTGAAGCAAAATATATTTTACCATTCAAAAATGTTTTTAATTGAGCTTCAACATTTGCAACATGTATTTAGCATATATTTAAAAGATACATTTATTTAGAAATGTATTTAGTTTCCTCTACTCTGGTATAGCCTTATAAGTGTTTGACAATGAAAGAATGACGTGAAATTTGTCTTTGTCCTCAAATTCTGATGCACATGCATGCTTTAACCATTAGTCCATCACCACCCTGATTAATATTGTACAGCTAGAAGAACTAGTACAGCTGCATATTTGTCTGATGAGCTTTTTCTTTTAGTCACACTTTCTTTGTCAAAACAATCTTGCATGGCTGTACTCTTATGACCAACACTCGATAGAAACTGGTTCAGGACTGAATGCATGTGTATTTTGGCGTAGAAATGCAGTACTTTTCTGCGTCTTGAAAGCCACGGTTCAGGTTGATGCACTAAACTCTTGCTTGACAGGGGTAAGACCGTTCAGAGAATGCACTTGTGTAACATCTTCTAAGAGTGACCTGTGACCTATTTCACTTCTCATAAAGCACAAAGATATACAGAAACACCATGAACAATGTATATGGAATGTCATCACACAAACAAGTCAGAATTTCCCTTACATTTCCCTGACGTATACCTCGCATTTCCTTGTTATTTGGATTTGTTTGCTTTTTACATAACAGTCTATGACAAAGATCTATGTTCATGTGCACATCATGTCTTAATATATTAGATAAAAATATTAAAGTTGGAAATTGCATTAGCTTTCTTTTCTCGCGATATGACAATTAAGTAAACTTAAGGTAATTCCTTTTTTTTTTTTGTGTGCAATTTTTAAAGGTTCTTTTTTCCCCCAACCAATGGTTTCAACAAAGCTTGTTTAATGGGGAGTGTTGTAAAAATTGATAATTATCTGATAATGGTTTATGCTAGTTTTTTTAGTAGTTGTAATAAACAGTAACTTTCCATCTTGTGTAAAATTTCCTTTAACTAACAAAAGCCACTTCCTTAATGACATCACCCTCCAGGATGTGACATGGTTCGAGAGGGAAAACAACACAAGCATCAATAAATACTAGCAATTTGGTAAATTCAGTTGTCTTATATAAAATGGTGGGGGGTGGGGGGTAATGTAAAAAAAAATGATTACATAAAAATTAAGTAAGCAATTTAGTATGTGTATATATATATATACTTTTTTTTTTAATTTAAGACTTTAAATAAAGATGGAATATATATATATATATATATAAAAGTATAAACTACATGTTAATTTATAAAACATTATTTAATTTAATTATATATTTTTTTTAAATCCAAAGCTTGTGGTATCTAAAACAACGTACAAAATATATAAATATACAAAGTTTGTTTGACCATAGCAGATTTTGGAAAGTCTGTGATACTTCCTGAAATGTTTCCTGTATACTGTAACACAAGCTCATACATATTTTAAAGTGACAGAACTCCAAGGTGCAGCGGAACAGGACCTGCATGCTACTGTCACAGTTATTGCTTTCTTTGAACTTTATTTTTTCAGTTCATCGTCTGTGATCCACGAACTAATCACTACGCCGAGTGTCACTTATTAAACCTGTAGTAGCTGCTGCAAATCTGATGCAACTCCACGTCGCCGCAGAGACGCACAGCACAGATCTTGAGGTGATTCAACCGCTGGCAACAAGTCAATAGGAACCCTTATTATGGGCTCATAATGTCTTAGTGTTTAAGAGCACAGAAAGCTGAACAATAGTGCTCAAGAGCACAGCATGCTCAACATGTTCCTCAGTGCCATACAGGACGGGAGGACATGCACATCCGATGGTTTTGAGGCTTTCTTTTTTCAACAGACACTTGCACATAGCCACTGAGATTATTATTAGAAAAGACTGTTGGGACTCTGAGTGTGTTGCAGTTAGATGTGCATCTCACAACTCTGCTTTTCACATTAGAAACCTGAGAGATGCTGGACTGTTATGAGCTTCTGACAGAATAACTAGCAAATCTGTTGCCTGCAGTTCACTTGCCTGTTAACCTAAGATTTACATCTGTACAATGACAAAACAGTTGCTGTAGAAATAATTTGCACTCAGAAATCACTACTAGATTTAAAAAACAATTACAAAGAAACAGTTTCATGATACATTGAAGTCATACACTGAATTCAACATGAAGTTAAAATAATGAAATAGTATTTTCTTGCAAAACATACTCCAGTAATCTCCTTTACTACTACTAAATTATTTTATATATATATATAGCCTATAGACCATAAAATATATGATCCATAAAAATTACTTGACTATATTTTTTAAATGACTTTAAATTGGTGTACTAAAATAAGTAAAACTGAAATAAAACACATATTTTTATTTATTTTGATAATTTTAATTAACACATTTTAACAGCTCTACTATTAATTTAATTTAATTTAATTCATAGTAGAGCTGGTAAAATGTGTTAATTTAGTCAATTTTGTTGAAAAACACTGCAACATCTAAACCGACTGGTCAGAATCTATAGGCAAATGATGCAATGCCATTTCTTTATATTCAAAATATGCACAATTTTATATACAAAATATGGAAAAGAAATTAAATTAGCCATCTTTTTAAATGAAATTATAAAACACATTTACAAAACCTGTACATTCATGTTTGCACTGTTGGCGGCTTGTGACAAGAAATATTTGCACAGTATGAAGGCTTATTTCCCCTCCAGCAAATGGAATGGCAAACGAATCTGTGGGACTGTAGTAGTATAAGGAATACAGACGGAACAAAACAATATGCTGCTTAAATTGGTATCCATTTTTTACTCTGATGATGAATTTTTTTCCACATCCTGGCTTTGCTGTGATACTGAAGCACGTGCTTTTCCACCCGCGTATACGGCCTGATGCAAACTCCTCCGGCGCAGCTGGTAATGGAAACACCGGCTGCCACTTCAAAAACACGCTGAGATAAAAGCCTGACGGAAGAGCATCTCGCTCGGTGTGCTTCATATCTCATCCAGAACTATGGCAGAAATCTTTCTCTCTCACACAGCAGATCCTCCTCGGCCCTCACCACAGCCTTCATGAAAATTCCAGCCGCTTGATCTTGAAAGTCAACAACTGAAACAACATCCTATTTCAGCTGACATCATCATGATGGCCGGGCGGAGAAAAGAGCCAAACATGTTTCACAACCACTTCCCTTCATGCACCTGTCTGCCGCGAGTTGTGACCACCACATAAAACAGGCCTGTTTTTCCTCCCCAAAACCCCACATTCCCAAATTAACCAGCTTGGTTTAGCTTTAAAGTTAGCACTTTGAGGAACGTCAGAGGAGATGTCATTGTGTGTGAGGCGTTTGACTTCTAAAATGCTTTCAGGCAACACAAATGGCAAAAGTTGTTACCATGGAATCAAAATTGACCATAAACAGGCAGTGATGTAAATTTGATGGGCGGGGCTAAACAGGCAGTGATGTAAATTTGATGGGCGGGGCTAAACAGGCAGTGATGTAAATTTGATGAGTGGGGCTAAACAGGCAGTGATGTACAATCGGTGGGCGGAGCTAAACAGGCAGTGATGTAAAATGGGTGGGCGGAGTTTAGCAGACAGTGGTGTAGAATGGCCGGGCAGGGATTATTCACATGATTACATCATAGAGTGGAAAATTTGGAAAACCTGGTTTTGGTGAAATTGAATAGCAATTTCTAAATGAAAATACATTTTTTCAGAGTGTTATTATTGTGCACTATTAACCAGCGCACTTTTTTGCAATGAAACAAATAATAAATACATTATACTGGTAATATCAACAGCAAAAATGAATACGACTTGACTTTGTTCTAAAAATATGTTTACTAGTATATTCATTGAAAAAAAAAGGTCAAAATGATAATAACTAAAGCATCCTGGGAACTACATTTTTAGTCATTTCAAGCTTTTCTCTCTTGTTACGTAATCTAAACTTGCTGCGCAGTACAGTTTCAGTCATGTCTATGAAAACAGCTATTTCATTATGTATACATTTACGAATACATGTATACGAACAATATATTATAAATGATATACAAAGTAATATCCACAATTTTACTCTCCCCATTGTTAACAAAGCATGCTGGCAACTACTGTACATCATCACAGTTCACGAGAAAGCATTACTGTTTTACAATTATAGCGATTTGGTATGAAGTTTCTGATTTGTATTATACGACTAAGAAAACATTTTTCAAAAACGTACAAAGAACTTTGTAAAAATTCTTATAAATTAGACACAAATTTGCCAGTTAAGAGGTGACGATTTTATACGCATTCGTATAATGCGAGCGTGAATAGTTTCTAATATTAATATTTGTGCTGATCTGTTCAAGAACAGTGTTGTGAATACAGCGTGACCACTAATTTCTAGTTAAGTCCTCTTTTGGAAGCACAAAGTAGTTTTACTTTCACAATGACACACAGCGTCTCCAGAACATCATTCAAGCATTCTGGGAATCCAGTTTATTCAATTCAGCCACTTTTTAGCAATGACTAAATAGCAGAGATGTTAACAAAACATTGATCAGTAGTCTGACAGTAACTCAGCTGTTCTCACTGTTGCTTTTCCAATAACGATCTGCTTTTAGCGACGTGTAGCAGTGTAGCGTGACATTTGTTGACTTTTTTGCACACACCTTTACAGGCAAGTTAACTGTGGCCATAATCAAACCTGCTCTGCTGAAACATCCACACACATGTGGCTCTGGGAAGTCTAGCTTTTTCTGGTTAATTGGTTCGTTGTTTACAGTGGAACTGCTGCAGCATGCTTTGTGGCTGGGGTAAAAAGGGCTGCTTTGTTATCAGTGTGTGTGATGCAGTTTGTTTTTTGAACTTATTTTGATGGGTTGGAAGTAACAACTACAATTAAATGATGTCTTTCACTTTACAAATGTGGGACAATATCTATCATGTTACGACATTAATGAGCCGTTTTATTCCCCTAAACTTCACCAGATCAACAGGTCCTGTCAGAGCATGGCTAACTGAGTCATGCTAAGTTAGACATAACTGTAATATTCTCAATAAATCCTTCCACTGTAGTGCACATGCAGTCATGTAAAAATCTAACGAGTTTGATCTGATTACAAAATATAAATATGAGTTACTGTATATATTGTGTGTTGAGATGTATAGTTTAGAAAGTGTTGGTTTGTCGAAGGTTGTTTTTCATTACTTTTTAACGGTTGTACTGCATCTGCTTTTATTATGGTTCCTCAATTTGAGTCTGGTTAAATATTTAAGTCCCTGTCGCCAAAATGCACAGGGATTATGCAAAAGGAAACTAAATTTAAATCAATGTGGGTGGCTGGATTTATTCACGCAGGTTGAAATATTTATTTAAAGCTTCTTTCTTTTCAGATTCTTACTTTCAGCATTATTTTAAAAGTCTGTATATTAACTTATTGGGAGAAAACCGGTAATTCTGTACTAAATCAGACACTGAGCACCGCCATATGGCATAATCACAACACTGAGAGATTGGGAGTCGAATCAGGCTCCTCGAATCGAAGCATCGAATCGTCGACTATTCGAGGACACCCCTAAAACACACGTATCGTATTTAGTTTAAATGTTGCTGCTACTTTGTTGCCAGGTTTGTGGCATACCATACCAATCATTGTAAAACAACCATTCGTGTTGGATTGCATCATTTAAAAAAAAGTTTTCGTCCTCTTAAAAGGCTTCATTTAGTTTTATTATAAATGGACAAAAGATTAAATGTAAAATGTTCATTTAAAAATTGCTGTATATTTATACCAGAATGTTCACTCAAGTAAAGTTACTTCAGCAAAAAGCATCGGAGTTCAATGTTCAGCTGTGTTGAGAATCATTTGCATTGGAATAAATGCTGCAAACTTCAAAAGTGTGGCACATCCTAATAAAGCAGCTTTTGCAAGGCAAGTTGTATGTTGTAGTATTATTAAATGCTGCTGTTTGATTTTCTGTTATGCTTCTGTTCTGTTCTGTTAGATAAAACCATAAAACCATCAAATTTATTTCTATGAAATGCTAATGATGTGGTTGTTTGGTGATTTGTTCTTCATCAGAATGAAGTGTGTCATAGACACACCTGACAGGAAAAAATCTGCAATGCGCTGGAGATGAGAGTATCTCCCAGGTGAGCTTATAAACATATGCATGATGGAAATTCTCTGTGTGAATGAAGTCAATAGAGGAAGACGTTTGTCTGGGGTCTAAACCACAATATCCTGAGCATACCATGTTCTGCACAAGGGTGAGCTGTGACATGCAGCTGAACACACCTGTGAGTGTGTGTCCTTCCAGTGAAGACTGTAAATTTCCTGAGAGATGTGGTTTCACACTAAAGGGAAACCAACAATGAACAGCGGCTGTGCTGGATCCCGGCGTGACGTTTGAGAGCCGTGCAATGAGAACGAATTGAGTTTAAAATGGCACACATGTCAAAGCAAACAAAATTGAAATCTGTTTGCTTTGAGTTACATCTCATTTGACAGCACAGACACTCACTGACAATGCCAATACATTCTCTGTCATTCAGATGAAATGAAGTGTGTGACATAATGTGAGTTCAAGTACTGTAACTCTTGTGCACTAAGCACTTCCTTCCTCGTGCCAAAAACATTAACAAGAGAAAGAGACACATTTAGTTTTTTTTTTTTAGAAGGGAAGAGGAGAATTGTGTTGGTGGAAACTTTGTAGACTATATTGGCCGGTCTTTCAGATTTTATCTTGTGAATCCTGCATGTTAAATGATTAATAAATGACTAACCGTGTGTGAAATATTTGTGTGGTTTATTTATAGTATAAGATTTAGGTAAAATTATGCACACAGTTCAGTAACACTATGTGGAATTTAATTTGATTTAATTTGATTTTTAATTGTATTTTATTAACCCAACAGTTTTTCACCATTCAACAAGTAGTAATATAATAATAAAAAAACAATGTTTAATAAATATTCAGTAAACAATAAAACATTTATTTAAAATTAACTCCTTTAAATTTAATTATTTATAATTTGTTGAAGAGTATAACAACGAGTAATGTGAATAAAAAACATTTATCATCACAATATGTTTTATATTGCTATACTTGTTAATTTTAAATAAACATTTAAAGAGCATCTAAGGACTGCTAATGTAATTACAAATAACTGATCAATTTTAGGGCTATTAATTTTAAAATGTTCATTTAAAAATTGCTGTATATTTATACCAGAATGTTCACTCAAGTAAAGTTACTTCAGCAAAAAGCATCGGAGTTCAATGTTCAGCTGTGTTGAGAATCATTTGCATTGGAATTTTCCCTTGTAGATCAATAAAGTGCTGCTTTGTTATCAGTGTGCATGGTGCAGTTTGTTTTTAACTTGTTTGTGCACATTTTGATTGGTTGGAAGTAACAAATGCAATTAAAAAATGTCTTTCGCTTTAAAAATGTGGGACAAAATCTATCATATTACATTAATGAGCCGTTTTATTCCCCTAAACTTCACCAGATCAACAGGCCTGTCAGAGCATGGCTAACTGAGTCATGCTAAGTTAGACATAACTGTAATATTCTCAATAAATTCTTCCTCTTTAGTGCACGTGCAGTCATGTGACCGCACCCTGATTGGCTGAAAGCAAACTATGGAATTATGTCACAGTTTATGCCAAGTTGTGGAAGGTACCGTACTTTCCATGTCCTGCTGAATAGCACTGATAGGTCGCTCATTTGGAGGAAGAGAGACTTACCAGATCTCACAAACAAATTAAGTCTTTGTAGTGTGTCGCAACATTATGTTTTTCATGCAGGCTGTACAAAATGTACCTTTGGCTTTTCATGATGTAACCCAATGAATGGTCAGATTTCATAAATTGCTAATTGAGAGTAAAAGCCAATTTGATTTTGCATGACAAATTTCTTTATGTGTACAATTACAAATTTCCAAATACTTAAAAACTGCAATTTAACTTAAAGTTCAAATATTGCCTTGAATTTTCAATCAGACTGGGTGCTCAATTTATAATTTTTTAATGTGGAATATATGATGAAAATGCTATTTTTGTTGTTTTTAAATAGATCAATAATCACCTTGTAATTGTCTTAATTTTTTTTTAAAGTTGTCTACTATTTTTTTTTAATTTTTTACATTTTTTATCTGTTTATGTTTGATTAATTTTTCAAACTGACTTAATCTTTTATTTCATTTAAAGTACTTTTTTTGTATTTGTCTACTCTTTATGCTCTGTCCAATGCATGATATTTTGCACAAAAATGACACCAATAAATATTTTGCAGTTATTTTCAGTCCCAAATGATCATATTGAATGAATTATACCTTCTTAGTGCAGTAAAAATGACTTTATTTTTTTTCTCTATGATTTACATTTAGTATTGATCCAATTATGTTTTCTGCAGGGCATCAATAAAAAACTTAAGCCCATCAGTTTTACTAAAATGGACTAATAATTATTAAAAGAGACAGAGTCTGTATTTAGAAAGTTGAAAAAAGCGTCTTTTATTTACAGCAGTATTGCACAAATTAGCACAGAAATGGTTCAGTGCAAAATACAAAAAGATGCATTTAACAAACAAACAAACAAAAACAAATTATCATTGTGCTACAAATGTACTGGGTCCTGGGTGGCGTCAGATTGGGTAATGCGGGTGTTCAGTGCAACAGGACTGAAAAGACTCAGTCAGAGGTCCAGTGAGAAATACACAGGTTGGCTTGAAATTCAAGAAAAAAAAAAAAAAACAAAAAAAAAAAACGGTTTGTTCTGGAATCAAAGGGCTAAATCAGAATGGGAATGCTGGATAAATCTTTTTAGCAAATGCAAATAATGAACACATGCAACATGACACAAGGTAGTTTGCATTGAAAAACGAGGTCTTTGGATTGTGTGGTAAACCTGGAACCTTAGACAAGCTAAACATTGTCATTTTGGCAAAGAGCAACAAACCGATATACAAACAAATGCATATGAGAACAAAGGGCCACGCATCTTCCACAAGTGGAATTGTCTAACCGACTTCCTTAACTTTCAGCAATACCTTTCACGGTAGGTAGTCAATACATCAGTTCATATTTAAATCTTTCCGACTTTAAAAAAACCCATCATTTTTCTATCAACATACTTGACGACTCATCCAGAGCCTTGTGCATTGATTACTGGAATACTGGGACAACGGTAATAAAAGGAGGAGAATCTATAAGCTGAAGTTAAAATGGAAGACTGCTTTGTTCAAGAAATCTACACAGATGTATTTCCCTTAGTCCCTGAGGCTGTTAAAGTTCATTAAGTCAGGCCAGTTTGGGTAAGGCTGGAGTTAAACAGTGGTTGTAACGAGTACACTACTAGTGGGCATGGGCAAATAACTAGAACGGTTGAAAATTTCAATCCCAAATTTGGTGTAACCATAAACAATGTTTCTGTGAATAAAATCCTGATCTATCACCATTGTGTCCTTGAGCAAGGCACTTCAACGCAGTTTCTTCCATGTGCATGATCACTTCAGAAGAAAGCTATTCCAAATAAAACCCTTGACCTAAACTACATTCACAAAACACATGCTGTTTGAACATTAACGAAATCACCAATTAAAAGCCTCAAATGTCACTTTTGCTCTCTAATAAACAAACAAACAGACCAAACAAGGAATCTAACAAAACCGAAATACCAAATGTGGAATGTTTATGATGTCAATACAAGAAACACATAATTACTATCTCTGCCGGTCCAATTTGATTTATTCAGTGGCAGGAATTCAATAGCATAAACGAAAAAAATTTAGGAGTACCTGAAGGTGTTCAGAAGTCCTTTTCACATGACTCTCATCTTTAAACACAAGCTTAAAGCGGCACTTTGAACTTAGCAGGAAAGGCGTTGAGGATAGTAAGGCGGCAAAGCTATTTTCTTGGCTTTGTTGGTGAGAACCGTGGGAAAAATAGTTTGTCAAATGTAGGATTATTCTGAGTTGTATGTATAACGTGTGCTTGCATGTGTAATGTTCTTTAAATATGAGCAGCAAAGAGGGTTCTTTTTTTAAAAATATTGTTTTAGGCCAAATCAACGTTTATAACTCAGCTAAACTTCACAGGCCAGGAAAGGTCTAGTGCTTGTCGCTCACACAGAAGTACTTTTACACCAAGCAGCTTTCGGTCGGTCGAAGCGGTGAATTTCGCATGACCAACTTGAACAAGAGTGAAATCTGTGTGAGATGTGTGGATTCCTATTTAAATGACTTGAGGCACCCTAAGGATTGGATCTTTTGGAAAATAATTATCATTTCTACTTGGCTCCAGTCATGTAGCAGAAGTTTCTTTCAGTGGCAGACATACTGTAACTAGTCAATGTCTTCCTTTCAGTTACTGAGTGAACATCCAATAACCTACTAAATATTCATGTGTCCCTCCCACTTGTAACAAAGCTTGCAATGCATTAGCTCGGTGCTTTCAAGTTTCCCAAAGCATTGGGGATAATGGGAGTCATGTGAAAAGGACTTCAATAATCTGGCTTTAAAGTGAGAATGCATATACAGTTTAGGTAAATCATCATGCATATGGTATAGGTCAAATTGCTATATATTGTGATGCTTCGGTCATGTCTTCAATTGCAATTGTATTAAAATTCTAACTTCATTTTCTGTTTTGGGGTTTATCATATTCTATTATATTGGATTTGTATAGACTATGCAAACCAAAGTCAAGTGCGAACCTGGAGCCAATGAACACACGAGGGACAGGCAGAACCACTAATATCGTCGCTTGACCAACTAACGTCCACGTTCAAATTATACACCAAGTATACAAATTAAATACAGTGAAAATAAATAAAAGCAATAAAGAAAAAGACAGGGTAAAGATCAAAAAGAGAGGCAAACAGGCAATGAAGGCACGTTTTCCACACTCCACATGGGGTTCGAGGAAAACCTCCATGTCAACACAGCATCTAATGGCTCAGCTTTCCATGTGAACGCAGGAAACTCTGCTGTGAGTCAGTCTATGGATGGCCGAGGGTTCCCGATTCATGTATTCGTCCAGAGATCTGCACACATCCCGACAGGTCCAAAACTGTACGCCGAAACCCGGAGAGGTTGCGGAAGAGCAGCACTGCTGTTATCCCTTATTATGTACATATTTACAGTCAGGTGAGGGGGTGATGTATGATGCTACACGTCTGCTACTCGTCTGCTGGGCTTTAAATGTGTCAATCATCTTCTTCGTAGGAACAGTTGTATTACACGTCCGATAAGGTCGTTCATCCACATGATGATGGCGTGTTCGTTGGGAGGGCCTGCCCCGCCTGCACCGGCCTGTTTGGATGAGAGAAAAACAAGGCATTTAATTGAGAATCATGTTTTTCAAATCGAATAGTAGATGTAAACAGACAGCCGCTGCTGACAGCTAACAAGAACTAGATCCCCAACGGAGTCCTTTAGGGATGGCGTATTCTTGTAAGCCATTAAGACTGAATAATATAAAATAGCACTGTTAATCATACTAATCTACTATTTTTGGATATATATTAGCGCACGTACGCACATGTTGTAATCATTCTGACTCACAGCTGCTAATCTTTACAGTAAAGAGTCACCCAGGTAAGTCCTTCAGCATATATAACGTGACACTCTGCACCATGTTGACACATGAAATACCATGTTGAGACCTTGATGCTTTTAGGGATTTACAGTATCTTCACGCCGGTCAGATCTACAACAAACGCAATACAGGAACTAGCAGCTGACAGGTTATCCGGTGATCTCCGAGTCTGTGAGATTTGGCAGCGGCTGACCTGAACCAGGTGGCCTCTTTCTGGCCTGCAGCTCTGCGCTGCATTCACCAGGCGTGCTGAATGACTGCGATAAGCAGCGAGGGCATTTCCCCCAGGAGACTGGCAGGAACTCGTGAAGAAACGCACTCTACAAGCCAAAAAAAAAAAAAAACCTTTCCTGTAGAGAATGAAAGGAGGATGAAAAACAGCAGGCGTGACCCTCCACCCACGACAAGAATCTACTCTCAGATGGCAACTATCAACAGTCCAGGTGAATCTCACAAGAAACTGCTATTTCAGCCCACAATCCAAACACGACTGTTTAGAAATAACAAAATTATTGACATAATTACTCAATTATATTATTTAGATGATATATTTAGAGATTATAAATAAAAAGTTATTTATGTATTTATTTTATGTAAGTAATTATATATTGTAAATACAATTATGTATACAGAAGAGGAAACAAATGCAGTAAAATTACGAAGAAAGTGCAAAAAAAAAGGAGAAAAAGAAAACAAGGCAGGGCTTCTTAAAGGAAGCCTTTTATTTATGTCAAAATTATATCACAAATATATATATATATATATATATATATATATATATATATATATAGCCTACATACACACACACAAACTAAATAATAAATAATAAAATATAATAATAAGTTAATGTATTGGTAAATCCCTAAAAAAACATCCCTCTTAAATAGGCTTTTTTTAAAGCAAAATCCAGTTCCTTTCTTTGTTTTGGCTTTGGGGTGATATGACCCATTTTATGAGACTCACCTGGCTATCACGTACACATTTGTTAATTAACTAAATCACTGAATCAAGGCAGGCGTCTATGAATACAATCGACCTGCATGGGGTCTAAATTAGGCCCTGTCATAAAACACTTTCTTTGCAAACAAAAGACAGAGTGAAAAAAAAGCTGCTTTTAATTCAGTAAAACCCCTGCCAAAAATCACAACGTGCCCAAGGAGGGATTGTGTACTCAACCAGAGGAAACAGGTGAGGAGGAAGTGGAGTGAAATGGAGGGAGATTTCACCGTATGTGTGTGTGTGTGTGGTTATACAAGAGAATCATGAGTCAGTGGGACTGTGGCACTCACACCGAAGCTGCTTCAAAGAGAAACACTCGTTTCAAATGCTGCATATTTTCACATGATGTTCATTTCAGCTTGAGTGAATCAACGCTAAACCACGCATCACTGCAAGTCAATGATTTCCACAACTAAATATCTCCTGAGGTCACCGAGTTTAGGTGAACTGAACACAAGGGGCATTTTGAAGAGGAAGCAGAGTCACATTGATTTAAAAATGAAGAAGCTTGATCTGAAGAAGGCCTACGTTTACTGATATGTGTTTTTTGGTGGCCAGTAATGATAAATAGGGCTGACGTTGCACGAACGAATGAAAGATGCGCTCATCAGTTGACTAACTCAAACAACGTTTTGCAATTACCTTTTTTTTTTTTTTAAAAGGAATCACAAATATCATAAAAAATACTAGTGAAGTTACAATACTACAAAATTACATAAAAATACTGCTTCATTCATGAGACGCTGTTTAATATTTAATGTTTGCATGATAGGGACAAGCTAAATTTGGCATTTTTATTATTTTATAATATTTCTGAACATTTAGGATATGTTTAAGACAAGTTTATGCAATAGTCAGCTTCATGGATTTAATGCATTGTTTATGTAAAGATAATAAAAAATTGACCACTTCATGTTTAATGACCTTGGAATTAAATTTTTTGCTATATTGCCCAGCATTGATATAAATATGACTGATATATATGATATATATGAATATATACCAGGACTGTCAGTGCGCATCTACAAATACCATTGGCCTGATTTCAATAGCACTAAGGCATTTATATGACATTTAAAAAGGAAAATTGGCTGTTTTTATCTGACCAACATTAGTCAAACATTTTAAGTGTGTAACAAGCCCCTTAAGGATGGTAAAATTTTAGATTTCCAAGTCTGAACTTTCTGTTTAAAAATTTGGAGGGAGATTTAATGCTTCCCTTAATTGGACACAGATACGATGACCCTAAAACAGCCAAACAGCATCGGATTTATTGGTCTATCACTAGTTTGCATAACCGTTCATATGCTGTTACGAAAGAGCAGTAGTGTGTTGAATGCACAACTTAAGCGGGTCACGAAAAGGCTCTATGTAGTGATGTGGTAAGCGTGTCTTCAAAACCAGCGTGACACTGCAGATGGAATAAAATGACAGAGGCGCATCCCTCTAATCAGGCACAGTTAGCTTATGCGCCGCTGCGGAAAAACATTCACCGACTTATTTACTATTTCATTCCAGTTTGCGTTGACACAGATCAGCGCTTGCCTTCTACATCTGGGTTCAATTCATCACTGTTAGCTTTAAAAACAATCTTGACACAAAAGATGGTGTTTATCTAGAGTCCTATCTGTACTGTGGGACGGGAGGTGGGGGAAACGGAGAGAGCGTACAGGAGAAGAAGAGTGGCATCCCTGACTCATCCCGCTGGGACAATGGAGTCTGGTGTGGAAAAAAACCCAGCGACCACATGCAAGAAAAACAGAGCTGCCACAACTCAACAAAGCCAGAGCGCAGCAAAACAATCCTCACAGACTGTAGCGAGCTGCTAATACATTCACAGATGGCCAGTCCGCTATTGCCAGAGCTGGTAAAGTGCATGTAATACAACACAAGCGCATGTGCTTTGAGTTTATGTGGAGGAACAGCATGTGACAACTCATGAAATGGAGCAACAAAGAAACTACAGCATATTAGCTGCACAGACAAGTTGTTTGATGGGATGTGTATTGTCGTGAGAATAAGTGTAATGACATGAAAGCACACTGTAAAAAAAACGTTGAGCCAACTTAAAGTTTAAAGGCAACCAGATTCAGCAGATTTTGAGCTTTCTCAACTTATAAAACTCCTTAAAAAAAAAAAAAAAATTAAGTTGGCTCAACTTTTTTTCTTTTTTAAAAAGGGTACAAACAGATGAGGAATTTGGGACTTCAGCCACACCAATGACAATATTTACTGAAGAAGCGTGAACTTTTTCAATTAATGCTGTGTTGTTTTTTTTATATTATATATATTAAATATAATATTTTTTCATATTTTCGTCATTCGTTTTTATATATATATATTTGTTTTAAATTTAATGCATGTACACAGTACTTCTAACACATAATAGCAGAATCTATTTCATCCATATCGTATTAAATATAACATCTGCGCCAACTAAAGACATGTTCGTACCAAGAAAAACAATATTTTTGTTCAGACCAATGCACAGTAATATTCTGTTTATCATAAGCATGTGCTGAAGTTTTGTCATCTGGCACTTTAAATGTTCGAGTCCTTTAACATCAGGTGGATTCTGATTGGCTGTGAGCGTTTTATTGTTCATAAAATCACTCCGGATGTGATTCCAACAATATTGTTTCTTTGTGTTGTTTTCCTCGAATTAGACCGATTATCTTCTTTGGTGTGAATGAGCCAAGGTAGATCAACTGCTGCATCGTTATCTACTCCATATGATTGATCCCAGCTGCGCCAGGACTTACTGCTAGTCACTAAAACAGCCCTAACCCTTAGGGAGACAGTAAGTTTGCAGCATGTTCGAACATAAACGCATATAATCATCTCCTGAGAGGTAGCCGCATGACTCAATAGAAACTTCACCAGCTACAATAGACTGGACTGTTCCAGTTCTCCAGGGAAGAGGCCTGCAACAAAAGAGCATTGATGCAAAGAGCTGACAAAGGTCCGTCATGTGTGATTTTGCAGGGCGAGATGCAGACATTAGCGGTGCTGGGACAAGCAGCTCTGTGGCCAGACATCTGCTCTGCATTAGTACGGTGCTTACTAACAGAGTGCTAGCATGTCACACCAGCGCTCCTCTATCAGAGCCAGCGCTGGAGAAGTGCTGAGGAGAGCGAACGATCTGGAAACAGACTTTGTAACACTGCACATCCAGGACAATTATAGAGTCTCCAATAAATCCCAGCTGAAGTTTCTGATTATCTTTCTATTTATGAGAGGAACTCGAACGGAAAGCTCCCTCTGAGTTCTTGCACCGCTGCATTTAATAAACAAGGCTGCCAAAAGAGATTTGATTGCTCAAGTTTTTCTTCCTTTATTTTTTTATTGGTGCCAAGGATCATTATTATTATTCCTCATACTTACTGTTAGGGCTTTCTTCAAATCCCTAACCCTAGCACATTACTCATCCTAATACCTCAAATCGAGAATCTGAAGTGGGAGAAGTGTAATATTGATTTTCTAAGTGGTCGAAATTACAATTTTTGTTTGGCGAAGGATAAAACAAGCCAATAAAATCTCATAAACTTGCAATGAATCAGGGACCAGCCCATATTTAGAGACTTGAGGATATTATACTGTAAACTGTCTTAAGCATGGTGATTTTAAGACATGGAAAGTGGGTGAACATTAATTCAAATTAGGCAACTACATTGGCATTTATACAGAAGAAATGCGTTTTTCTAGTTATGCCGAGCTCTAAAGTATTTTACTGAGTAGAAATTGTGAATAATAATAATAAAATACTTATTCCTAATTCTTACACAACACGTTACAAAAAACTGGAACTGTAGATATTTTGGAAAACTAGGGCCAGAAAGGTTGGAAAAGACCACAGGTCTACATTCTAATTTACTTAAGGTAAACACTATAGACAGTTTAGCAACACCCTAGAACACAGACAAGATACTGTAGCAACGTTATCAACTGTTTAATTTGTTTTATTTTTGGAATTGAAGTCCACATTTCAAATGCTTTCTCAATCAATTATTCCAAAAATCGCCATACAAACACGCACAGGAGTGTCACAATCCAAAACAAATCCCTGAAGGTTGAGATCCACTGGTCTACATCAGTCTACTTTACTTTCTATCAACCATTTAGTAACATCCTACAAACCACCTGGAATAGTACTTATAGGGTAGTAGTTATATCTACTACTGATTACATGTTTTTTTAATCAAATGTTATTTTATTAAATATCATATGAAAATCTTTATAAACTGAACGCCAAATAACTGCTGGGTTGTTTTCTGTGCTGCAGCTAAATTGATTTCTGGATGGTGCCGTAGGATATGCATCTGTTTGTTGGTTGTGTAGTGATGGGATTTATGGCTCTTTGAGGGGATCCGAATCTTGGCGATCCATTCCTTTCAAAGAACTGTTCAAAAGAACTCCCTCTATAACTGTTCTGTCTCGCGGAGGAGCTAATTTGTGTGCATCTGTGTGAAACACGCATAGGAAGAAAAGAAGGCGACTCGGCTCCCATCCTTCATGTTTATGAGCCGTTCAAAAGAATCGGTTCGCTCGCGAACGTCACTCTCTCTCTAGTCTCTTGGGAAAGCTTTTTAAAGCACTTACGGCTAATTGTATGGGTCTTGTCGAGTACACATCCTTTATCTCCACCGGGTAGACGAAATGTTGCCATACTGCTGACTTAAATGAGGAGGAAGGATCCGCAATCTCTGGGTTTCCTCACGCTCTTCTTCAACTAGCTCAACTAACTTTTGCAGGCAGGCGTCACATGATTGGAAAGGTAGTCACGTGGTGTTTCCGGATTCTCCCTCTTCACACCGCGATACAGGATCATGGATCTGAGTCTCGCGATATCGGTTTCATATCGCGAATCGTTACAGCCCTAGTAAAGGTCCATATGATTTTTGGTTTGTTTAATCCAACATTTTAAATGTGGAAATACTTCAATTCTTTGACAGTTCTTTTCAATTATTCCACAATTTGCCATATCGAGGTCAAACAAACATGATCCAAATAAACAAACTAACACATGCGGGAGCATCAAAACAAACTCCCGGAGTTACATCACAGACACGTGAGAAAAGAAACAAACAAAAGCGAGGAGTCCAACCCCTCCATTTGGAGTGCTGGCAGGATGTTTCCTTTCTGACCCTGACAGTGAGCGGCTCTCGCTAGGCCCGAGTGCGTCTCTATGGCGCTGAGGAGACTGACCCAGTGCATAATTAGAGCCCAGAGCCTAACCGCAGGGTAAACATAATGAAGCTGAGCCGTCCCAGACACATACAGCTCTGCCATGCAACCCTCCCTCTTTCTCTTTCTCTCTCTCTCTCCTTTCAGGTGACCCCTTGGCCTATTAGAAACTCCACCAGGGCTATTAGTCTGAGTCTTTTAAGAGAAGTGGGCGGTTTTGAAGTGGGGGTTAGGATGAATTCTGCTCCTCCTGAGTTTTCTGGAACACGGCAGATGCTGTACGAGCCTGTTGTCACGCACACGCTCCTGTAAGGTTACTTTTCAGTTGCATTCTTTTAACATATAAAATGTCCAAAAATATAGTCCTGCTGTACTTCCAAAGGGGACTTCAAGACGACTTAAAATGCTTAAAAACAAAAAACTTAAAATTGTAACTTCTTTCCTTCTTTCCTTGCATCCCGAAATCATGACTGTTTCCCTTTGAATTCTGAGTTTGTGTTTCATAATTCTCACTTCTTTTCTTAGAACTCTAATTTTACATCCTGAAATTGTGACTAATTTCCACAGAAATCTGAGCTTACATCCCTCAGTTCAGACCTTTTTCCCTTAGAAGTCATTGGGATGAGTTTACAGCCCTTAGTGCTTTCATATGGCAATTATGTTCATTTGTTTCTGGCATGAGATAAAAAAAGGAATAAGAATGAAAAAAAAAAGCCAACAATTGTTGGAATTTTTTTTTTTTAAAGTTCTCACTCTAATCGAAATTTTTCCTTTGTGCAAAACTCATTTTTCCAGCCTAAATCTCACTTTTTGCTTTTAAAATGGCCATATGGGGTCCTAAAGCTGAGTGCCTCCTCTGATTAGGCTACAGGGTGTGTCTGGAGAACCAGGCAAACACGACACGTCCAGCAACAATGAATCACTGATGAATCAAGTGCACTTGTTTACAGTAAATGTGTCATGCAACGTTCTATAAGAGCACATCTCTCTGAAAACATGTGATTGTTCTGGAAGGATATTATTTTGAGCAAAAAAAAAAAAAAAAGTTGCCACAGGCAGAGTAAAGTATGAGACATAGCTTAACAATCAAATGAAGAACAAATCCTATTTACACTAGCATTCACAGGTTTGGAGACAGAAAGATTTTTGTTTTTCAATATTAATCAGCACAACTGATTTCGATATTAATAATAAATGAGGAGCAAATTAGCATATTCCAATGATTTCTGAAGGATCACGTGACGCTGAAGACGGGAACAATTATGCTGAAAATTCAGCTTTCAATTACAGCAATTACATTTAGAATTTATTCAAGTAAACTGTAATTATTATTAAATTAAATGTTTTTGTCATTAGTGTTTTGAAAAAATAAGTGCAAGAAAATTTCATGAATCTTTGAATGACAGTATTTTAAAAACATAAAAAAAACAAAAGGTTGAACACATAATGTTAGAATTTTGTTCACACGCTTAACCCCAAGTATGAGCAATAAATAGTTACCGTTGCCTTAACAAGCACCGCTAATAAATGTACTGTTGAGCTGTTTATGAGCATGTCTGGGCTCTTGCCTACAGGTATATCTTTCAAGAGGTTTGCAGGTCTTGCTCGCTTGAACGATGACTAAGGTCATTTTACACAGCAATAACCAGACAGTGATAGCCGGAGTAGATAAGGCTCTATTTGCATGTTGAGCACACAGAGATGACCTCAATCAAAACTCTGTCTGTTTACACTTCTACAGAGAAGCTGTTCAACTTAAAATCCTCAAAGAAGCAACTGCTTTCCAAATCTATAACAAGCTAAGTCGAGAGCGTAACATAATAAACACAAATACTACCAGACAGAACTGTATCCAACTGGACGGCTGCCCAAACAGGAAGCATGACACAGTACTGGAGTCCAAGAGGTGAAAGGCAATAATTCTTCAACGGAGGTATTAATTATCTCAGATTTAACCAATACAATAACAGAATCTTATCAGGGCCAGCAACGTCATTATACAGAGAAAACACGTTTGCATGTTCATATCAATAACCAAAGATGGACATGCTGTACTAGCATGGCTATATTTGCATAAGGAATACATACGCAAACTTGAGTCATACAGCAACAAGCTCATATTTTAGCTCATCAATGCATGGAAATTAAAATATGAATATTAAACTGAACATCTGATACCGATTCGACAAATTTTGCATATAGTGGTATATTTTGCGTATAGTATTTGATCTTTACTATGTTTTTACACTGAAAAATAAGTACAGTTGTGTTCATATTGTATTGCAAAACACTTTTGCTGCTATTGAGGTGGGACACGGGTAAGGTTAAGGACAGGTTTGGTGGTATGGGTAGGTTTGAAGGAGGGTTAAGATGTAAGGGATAGGTCTACGGTGTAATTATAAATGTAATTACAGAAATTAATTACAGATGTAATTACACAGGTATTTTTTAAAATATAAGTAAAATGTAAAAACATGTATATAAACCTAACATAAAGCAGGACCATTTTTTCCTAATAAAATAAAATCTCAAATAAAAAGTAGGACTCCATAGAGGGATCATAAATCCTTTAATTAATGCTTACGTATGATTGTATAATCTAGTAATGGAGAATGAGATGATGATGAAAGATGAAAGTGTGAACACCACATCAGCCTTGATTCTTTATGAAGAACCTTGATTTCTTGACTACTGCTGAAGTGATGCAACATTAAGAAATACAAGTTCTGAAAATAAAGCCCCCTTTATAGCGGCAGGGTAAACATTTCCCTCATTAAGGCCCTGATCTGCAGAGAGTTGCGATGCCGCTTTCGTGTGCGCGCTCCTCTCTGTCTGCAACACCTGATTTAAACTCTGATATGAGAGGGGGCGGTTTCCCAACGCAAATTCAAACCAGCTCCCCTGGACAGACAAAGAAAGCCATTGCTCTAGCGAGTGAAAATATTTCATCATCATTAATCTCCTGCGCTTGATCCTATGGTGTCACCTCAATATTACTTACCCCCAGACAGTACAGGCGGTTGAACTCGTCTCCAATGCGCCGCAGCTCTCGAGCGACCGCCATCTCTGGCCCCATGGCTCCGACAGGTGCTGCCATCTGCACGTGCTGGTGGCTAGGTTCGGCAAACCATACCTCTGAGAAAGAAAAGGGGATATAAATATATATATATATATATATATATATTTTTTTTTTTTATTCTTATTTTTTATTTATTTAAGGTAACTCAAACACTAAAAACACTGCCAAAATGTCTTAATTTCCAAAGTAACGGTAGGTCTATCAAAGATAAATCTGATTGAATTTTTAACATTTGCTAGTAAATTTCTTTAAAACAATAAATAAGTAATAACACATTGAATTTAAACACAACATGACATACAAAACATAATATAATACATTATATATATATATATATATTTGTAAAATGCATTGAATTAAGTATTCTGATTATGTACAACTTTATGAAATTAATATTTAAAATAAAAATAAAAAAATCAATAAATTAACATTGTAATGTCTCCTTTATCTTAAAAAAATGTCCATCACAGATAAATCTGATTCATTTTTAATTTGAAAAGTTTGCAATGCAATAGGAATCATTTGTGACATCACATGAAAATATCAGTTTAAATTTGGATTACAAATTGCGAAAATAAGCTTTTTTGTAAAGGCCAGGATTTAGAATAAGGGGCCACGTCATATTTAGAGACTTGAGAAGGTACTTTAACCAAACAGTAAGACGATTACAAATCAAGACTGTTTTTTCCTTTTCCTTCAAGAACCAGAGTTCTTTATACAGTATTACGGATCAAAACAAACGTAATTGCATAAAAAAATAACAACAACACTATTTGACAAGAGTCCAGCCGGATGTAACTTTTTCTAACAAACCTCTACTCTTGTATATCTCATGGTATCGTGCAAGCAATAACCTCTGCAGCCCCTGTTTTGTTTTTTCCACAGCCATTATCATGATTAAATATTGGCCAACAGTGCTAGAATTACACATTGCCGGTTGTAAGACAGTAGCTGAACGACAGCGGAGGTTGTGAGGCTGAACGCTAATATCACCCAAATTCTGTCTGAACTCAAATTGATCTCGCGCTATGACTCAAGC
The DNA here is from genome assembly GCA_032359395.1 of Enteromius anoplus. Lineage (NCBI taxonomy): Eukaryota > Metazoa > Chordata > Actinopteri > Cypriniformes > Cyprinidae > Enteromius > Enteromius anoplus. Next base: position 20,499,978 of record JAUMHG010000055.1, read on the forward strand.
GAGAAGCTGTTTGACTGTTATTTCTCATGCTCAATCATATTAGGACCATTGGATACTCATTTCCTTTCACAACTCTGCTAGACCTGTACGAGTTGAACCAGACAATTTCTCAACTATCACTCAAAGTTTTAGTCAACACTTTTCACTTTCAGCATTCTCTACACAGTGCCAACAACAACATCTCCAATGAGGACATCTAAATCAATATTGCAGTGGTCAGATGAGTTTGAGCTCTGTTCTGGCTTTGTTTATCACCGCATCTTCATTTCTCTTTGGACAGAATAAGACGTCTGGCCCACAAGAGGTGCTCAAAAGGGGCACTGAGTTCATACTTGTAAATTCAAGACCTTGTGCCAGCACAATGCAGCAGCTAAAGGTATAAACAAGAGGCCGCTGGTAGAGGAACTCTCCCGTCGAGCGAGCAACAGATGAGAGCCTAGATAAGTTATTGTTGTTTCTCTTCGCCATTAAGAGTGGCTACAGGAAGACAATTATCGCCATCTCATATCTCCAGGCTCTCAATAGGGAAAACAGAGATGGCTGAATCTTGCGTCTAGCCTTCACAAAAGACAGGCTAGTCTATTTTGACTGCATGCACTAAGGCCGATTCTCTGCCTGCTTTCTTGAGGCCTCGGTGACAGTGAATGTAAACAAGACGACAACAGGCAAATCAGCCAACTCCATCTGAGGCATTATGAGAAGATGGGTCACATGCTGTGCCCATGCGTCTCAGGTGCATGTCAATGAACCAAGCTGAAGGCTTGTACACATGCAAGCACATGCTTCAGAATACATGATCTGATGTGAACAGAGAGGAAATGCACGTTACTTCTTTTAGAGCAGCTTTAACAAAGACAAATGAGTCGACTTGGCTTTAGGCAGGCCTGTGCAGCTTATAAATCAGAAGAACATGCTTTCTGGAAGAGTTTCTCGAGACAAGTGCACTGCCAAGCATCAAAACATTATGCTTATCGCTGCGCTAATGTGGAAAACTGAGAGCCAAGTTAAACATTCAAAGCACTTAAATGGATGACATTCATAAACAATGAGATGGGGCTATATTAATATTTTTAAGCACCTTTATTTCACCTGTACAATCTATCACTGCCATTTTGGACTTTCCGTTTATTTATTTTTTAACATTATGATTAACATGCTTGTCATATAACTAATGTATTGCATTTGGACTAATATGAAATATTTTTTAAAGAAAATCTGTTTTATATATCTGTCCACTGACCCCCCAGGGGCCCAAAACCAAATTGCCCTCTGACCTTGGGAATAGTTTTTGATGGCATTAAAAAATGGCAATTTTACGGATTATTAACTGCCAAAAATAACTCAATCAATAATTATAATTGATTGATTTCGTCATGACGTGTTCGCCAAAACAAAGAGCGCGCGTGTTTCAAAGTTCAGTCACACAAGGGCGGGAATCCTGCAGCCGGCTACAAAGTTTAAAGGATTCTTAACGTCCGTCTGTTCTGCCTCGCTGTTCGTCGCGTCTACACATCAAAGAATAGAGCCTTTTTTTCTCCAGGGGGCTCTTACCATCATTTTGGTCGTCTTGCGCTTCGGAAATATTTGGCATTAGCGGGGAACTTGGCACAGAATCGCTGTCGACGGAAAAATAGCCACTAGAGGACCTGGAGAAGGTTCGGCACATCGGTGACCTCGACTGGTGACTATTTGACATGGCAATCCCTCCCCTTAACGGGTCCCCATCGCTCGGCTGAGGGAAGTCAAAGTGCTCGGAGCGCAAGACAGCTCCGCCACCGGCGCTCTCTCCGCTTCCCCGCGAGGCCGGGTCATTGGCCGGCGTTTGCTCTCTGCAGAACAAACAAAACACTCATTACTGTCTTTTGCAAGCGTTTCGAAGAGGAATTGTGTGGGCTGTTGGCAGGGGGTTTTGAATTTCCAGTCTATTTCGTGGCGTTTGAGAACTCGGCTGGCAGCGAACGCTACCACCGGCGAAGTGCGTCACAGACGAGCTCCACTTCGACTTCCTATTTCTTCCTTACAGCAAAACAGTCTACATTCTGGGATAAAACTCAAGAATGCGCGAAGGCGTCGCGTCGAACACCGCACGGCATTGCGCGATCGCGCTGTAGCGGCATCTGCACGCGTCCTCAACTTTGTTTGTTTCGTCGTTCTGATCTAGATATAGGTTTATTACGTGGCGCTTTTAAAAGTGAAAACACGTCCAGCAGTTCTCCCGTGAACCATTTCACCTTCGTCAGTCGTGACAAAACAGCGGCCAATACAGAAGCAAAACAAAAGCAATTACGAGCTAAAATACAAATAGAACAAACTCCGTCGTGATGTTGAAGTATTACCTACCGCTATTCATTGCGCGTTAGCCGCTATAAGTACTTTATAGTCCGTAGGAGCGCGAGTTAGAAACACGCACGCGACTGGATCGCATTTTCTTCGGTTTTCTTTATATCTTGCTTCGATGTCACTTGTCAGCGAGTTGCGAAGTCAGCATTTCACTGACAGTCATGAATACTGTACAAGCGGGGGCTTTGACGCAACGCTATCGCGAAGCGTTGTTGTTTGTTTGTTGTTCCTTTAATTTGACTTTTTTTTAGGGATCCGTGATGCTCGGTATTTTACTGACAGCCATCGATACAGTACGATAGCGGGGTTTTATAGTGATTCATGTTCAACAAGAGTGCGGCGGCGAAACAATGTACGCACCAAAACAAAGTTTTATTAATAGGAGCGCGTCAACGCCTCCAAGTGTTCACACAAACACAGCAGACAATAGCGCAAAGTTATGCGATTATCAGTCTAACACACTGACAGACTAGACGATCGTTAAAAATAAATAAACAAACAACAATGATAAAAACACGTATCGCACGGCACGTCCCAAATCGCCATTATTGCCAGCCGAGAACATGTCGAAAGTGAAGCGCGAATAAATACATCTTTTACACACGTTGGTAGAGTATCTCCTGGCGTACGTCTGTAGAAGTTCAACAACAACCGCAGGTTTTCATCGTATTTTGACTTTTTTTTTTCAGTGGATAACGGAAAAGAAAACAAAGCAAACAGGTGCCTGTCGTTACCCATTGCAAAACAGTTAAATTATTCACTCGGGTTAAATGTCAACACGGATGGGCCACTAAGGGGGGTGGACGTCTCTACTACATCTCAACTTTTGTTGTCTTTGCGACGTTGTTTGTCTGGACGCTACGTAAAGCGACCAGACAACGCGCATCTGAAGTTTCACTTTTTTCCCCCCTCGCCGCAGCGCGCAGCTTTGTTTTTTTTCCAGCTTTGTTATGCTTCGCTGGCATTAAATAGCAACACGAAAAATAATCCAAGGTGATTTTGAAAAATTAACAAATTGATAACCCGATTTTACTATACACTTTCTTGGGTTTTAAATCACGGCGATCACATTTTAAAACGCGTAAATCCTTAACACGTAATCCATTTTGAAAGACAATATCGTGCAAAAAAAAAAAAAAAGTTGTCCGAAAGAAAGCCGGCATACTGTACGACACGCGCGATAAACTCACCTGGACGTGTCAGACATATCCAATGCGGATAACAAAACAAAACAAAACAAAAAAACTTAACGCATCATTTTAGCGATAGACAACAAAACAAAGGGCAAACTTCGAAATATCCAGAGATTAAAAAGTGTTGTAAAAAAAGTGGAAATAAATATGTACAATTCCAATAGCAGGCAATCGTTGGCTCTCAGTCTCTCGGGCTATTTGTTTCCTTTGGAGCAGCTGTCATTTAAGATCCTGTTTGAAAAACGTCCACAGGATTGTTTTGAATGGTCTCTTTTGTCTCGATGTCTTAAGTGCACTTCCTCGCCGAGGCTCACTCTCTCGCGTCTGCTTCGCAGAGAGAACAAGTTGATCTGCTGCAAATTCTCTGTAGAGAAAAGAGGAAAGCTGAGAGCCCCGCCCCCATTTGGGATGGGCTTGTGATGGTCAAACTCAAAAGGGGGTGGGATCTTTTCAAACCACACCATTAATGTACACAAACACTTTAGATTAAACTAGAACAAAAGCACTATAGTTCTTCTTTTGCATGGGCTAGTCTCGTCTGTGGTATATTTCATGTAGCGTCTGGTTGAATAATGTTTGATCACAAGTGGCACAAGTCACAAGTGGATCATGAGCATTTTGAAACAATGTTATGTTGCGTGCAAAACAAACCAGGTTTACAATAGCCAAACTAAGTATTTGGTATACGCATTTTATTCTGTTATTAATTAAACGATCCACTGTTTGTGGCACAATAAGACAACATGCACAATGCAAACACAAAGACAATAAGGAAAACAACCAACAAGTAAATATCCAGTCTACCCTTGGTTTACATTGACAAGTGCAGAAAACCTGGAAATATCCGGCAATGGAACAATTTATTTGCAGAATATTACAGAATTGCTGCATTAACAGACTTTAGTATTTAATATTTTCAAGAAAACATGAATAAGGAGGTTTGGTACAAACTGAGTGTATGACAAAAGCATAAATGGACATCCACTTGAGGACCCAAACAGAGCAGATCACACCTAAATTGTTTATCTTTATTTGACCCAACAGTTAAAAAAGGTAAATATATGGCAGTTGATAATGGCATTAAAACTATAGCAGCAGTATAAATTATCGTTAATTATTTGGGCTTGTCTCAACACAGTATTGAACAAAAAAACAGCCTCTTGGCACTTTACATAATGCGCAACTCGTGTAACCGAAATTTCCTTCTTCACACACTCTTGAAAATAAAGGTTTTCAATTGGCACTGAAGAGGGGGGGGGGGTTAATAGTAAAAATAGCTCTTAAAAAATGTTTAGTGAAAGGTTCTTTATTGCATCTTTGGTTCCATGAAAAATATTTAACATTCATGGAACATTATTGGTCAAAACATTCTTTGAATGTTAAATTAGGTTCTTTAGATGTTCTTATTGGCAACAAATGGTTCTATACAGAACCGTTCACCGAAAACATCTCTGTGACACTGTTGCAGACCTGCCCCTTTGCAACCTTTATTTTTAAGAGTGAACCAGAGAAAAAAAAAAGGTGTCATGCCTATAGTAAATTTAATTTATTAAGGCCTTGGCCATTAGCAGCAAGTTCATGATGCTTAATCATAAAACATCCCTATGCATTTGTAAGTGCATTATCCACCTCCTCATCACTCCACATCCAACAACCTGACATCCCTCCATCATTCTTCCTCACCCTCATAAAACCATGTTTCTCTTTCAGAGCTTAGACCGTGGTTGGGTGCTGCTGGGATACTGCGGTTGTGGATAGAAGGCCCATGTAGCCCTGGGATTGGCGACTCCAGCGATAGGAGCCTGGATGCAGCAGGATGGGATTTTGAAGTCATCAACCACCTTCAGCGCATCATCCTTCACTGATCTGCACAGCTCCAAAAGCTTCAAAACAAGCAGACCACAGTCAGGAGTGTTAATGCAGCGATGACACAACAATATCATTATACAACTGGATGTTTTGAAGAAAATGTGAGTAGATCTTGCCCAATGAGAAACCGCCGACAGTCACTCTCCGTAATACCTTGCACAATTTTTTTATTCATGTCTATAACACAATCGTTGAGGGACATGTTGCATCCCAAAACTTTTATACTTGGGGTCAAAGTTTAATTAAAAGCAAACACCACTAATGATACTTGACACATATAGGGATCATTTTGAACTCACCAGAAGAAAGATTTCTTAAATCACAACTACACTGGAGAAGAAAAAAATAGGGTGGAACTAATTTTTACAATTACAAAGGTGCATGAAAAAAATTAGGGTTTTCTTGTAAAACACACTTCAGTAATATTTTATTTTCTACTTTGAAAAATAATTTCTACAAGGTATTAGACAATTCATCACAGGAAATATATAACGTAACCATTACTCTTCTAAACAGCACCCTCTGGTGGGTGTTAACAAAGCAACACTGAAAAAAGTAACATTTTCATTTCTTAAAGTTCCATTTCCCAGTTTGCTCCATGGGAGGAACTGTGTGTGGTGCGACCAGAGACATTGATGTGTGAGAGTACAGTCAGACCATCATGTCAGGGTCAAGAGAACAGGAATGAGATGTTTGGAGAGAAACTGAAGTTCACCGTAACGTGATTAAAAGACAGAAATGACTCACCATAACCAATGTTTTGAGCAGAAGCAAAGAATGCTGGATCAAATGACATACTGACAGATTCAAAAGTTTGTCATCACTGTATTTACTGTAACATTCATGTACTTTTTAAAAAATGTTGTGTTGTTGATATACAGTTGTTATAACTGACCAGCACTGTGTCATCTCAAATTCAAATTCAAATTCAAATTTTATTTGTCACGTTCACATACATACACGGTACGACATGAAGAGAAATGTATTGCACATCTGCCCCAACAAATTGACACATTTAGAAAACAATTAAGTAAAACAATTTAAGTAAAATGGCAAAATAGAAGTTGAATATAAAATAAGTACAGTAAATAAATATAATAAGATGATTTCAAAAAATAAACTAGCAATAAAATAAAATTGAATAAAAAGAGAATAGAAGTAGAATAGAATATGGTATGACTATATAAATAAAAATATAAGAAGTATACATACACACAGCAAGACAACAACAAGTACGTCAGTGCAAGTGTCCCGTGTGCTTTACAGTTTAAAACATGTTTTGTTATTAAAAATCGTCTGTTTCTAAATATATATATCTGCCTTATAATATAATGATCAGCCATAAATTCCAAAGATGGAAGTTTTCTACTCACCAAGGCTGCATTTATTTTATGAAAGATACAGTAAAAACAGTAATAATGAGAAATATTATTAAAAATTAAAATAACTGTTTCCCATTAAAATTCAGTTAAAACTAATTTATTCCTGTGATGCAAAACTGAATTCAGTTTTATTTTTGTTTAATGTTAAAATCTGGGTATCGTCTGCGTAAAAATGAAAGGGCACCCCATGCCTTCTTAAAATGGCCCCAAGAGGAAGCATATATAGGGAAAAAAGGGAGGGCGCCAATATCGAGCCTTGAGGGAAGGCCACAGGTGAGATGAGCCACAGAAAAAGAGAAGTTATCTAGTCTGACAAAGAATTTTCTGCCAGATGACTGAAACCACTTAAGAACAATACCTTTTAAGCCCACATCAGATTCTAATCTAGATAACAGTATAGAGTGGTCTACAGTGTCTCGGAGAACAGTCAGTAGCTAAAAGGATGTTGTTTAACACTCTGAGAAGGGCTGTTTCCACACTATGGGCAGATTTAAAACCAGATTGAAACATTTCAGTAATACAGTTTTGATTTAAAAAGAACTGCAGTTGGTCAACGACAATTCTTTCCAAAACCTTCGAAATAAATGGTAGAACAGAAATGGGACTAAAGTTATTTAGGATGGAAGGATCTAGTGAAGGCTTCTTGAGAAGTGGAGTGACAGAGTAGCAGGAATAGACACCAGACCTGGCCTGACAGTTTCAGCAATTTATGGTGTATAATATGATAAGGGCAAAAAGAAGGTTTAGTGTTAGCATTAATGACTTTTAGTGATTCCAGGCAGATGGGTTCAAAACCCTCCCAAAAAACAGTAAGCCGAGAAAATGGAGGGGGTTCACTGTGGTGAGAACAGACTTTGAGACACAAATTTGAAGTTTGATCATTAAAGGGTGTCGAGAAGCTTTCACATCTACACCTAAAGTTGTACGTAAATCCTCCTGTTAACACCGTGTTTGCTGCCTCTAATGCTTATGTGAAAGCTTCTTGAGACAGTTTACTGATAAAATTTGTGTCTCAAAGTCTGTCAGTCAACTGATAGCTAATAGAACTGAAATGAAATATGTAGTTTGTCCTTTACCATTTACGCAAGTTTGGGTAAATTAAGGCTTAAGTGGAACAGTGACATCCAACACCCTGCCAAGATGTAGTTAAAAGACTGCTGGTCAGCATCCAGGTCTGGTCATGGTAGCACCAGAGATAGACGAGAACAAGACTTCATAAAACACTGATTCAAATTTTACCCAAGCTTAGAAGAATAGGACCGAGACAGTGTTACAGAGAGAGAGAAAGAGAGAGAAGGAGAGACATAGAAAAATAAAATCGGCTTTTGGTCAGAGAGCAGAAAATCCGAAATCGGCAAACCCATGAGAGAGAGAGATCTACAACATGGCCCTGAATATGAGTGGATTCCTTTATCCATTGATGGATATGGGGTTAAGAAACGATAGCGGGTTGGACTGACAGCATACATGGATGTTAAAATCACGGACTAATAAGAAGCGGTCGTACTTTATGGTGATATTGCCAACAAATTCAATGAATTGGTGAAGGAAGTCCTTTGTTGAGTGAGGAGGGCGATGAATCACCCCTAAAAAAACAGGACCATTCCAGTCAGATGAAGAAGCTGCACTTCAAAGCTGTTAACGTTAAATACATCCACTTAAACTAGCCGAAAGCGTTCAAGAAAAGAGTCTTTTAGAATAGATACTATTCCACTTTCTTTATTATTCGGGCGGGGAGAATTAAAAAGGGTGCAGTCGACCAGAACCAGTTCGGAAAACGGAGTTAAGTCACCAACCTTGGTCCAGGATAAAATCCAGACTGTGAGTAGGAGAAAAAAATCCCTCTAATATATGGATTTGCTGTATTTGCATATTTTCTTTTCCGAATTATCTGATGAACAGAAAGTTTATTTGAAAAATAATTGTCATTTTATGAATCTTCACTGTATTTGATCAATTTAATGCATCCTAACTGAATTAAATGATTAACTTTCCTAACTTCTTGATTAAATAAGTATATAATCTTAATGACCCCAAACCTTTGAACAGTATTATCATACAGTCTGTTTAATGAAAGATCAAAAAAAGTTAAAAAAAACTTAAAACATCTAAAAAACTAACTTTCCATCAAAGATAAATAAGGATATAGATATATATATGTTTTAATGATAAAAAACAAAAAGCTTTTGTTATTTTGTTGTAGAACACTGGCATACTTATGTAGAAATGATAAGAAAATAAGGCAAAATCACAATTGCACTATTCATCTCCCAGCATTGCTTCATTGGTGAGGTGTCGCACTGATTCCACAGACATCCTGCGTGAGTCACAGAACCTCGCCTGACAAAGAGTTAATTTATCGTCCTGACACTTTGGCTCCTGCTCAAGTCCTCCAGAGCTCCAGATGAAAGACAAATGATCACAGGCTGTCAGTTTTCTGCAAAGCTCTGCTTGTGTATTTTGACTTTTATAACCCTGTACTATGAAACCCCCTCATTGTTCTGTTTGAGAAACACTCGCTTATCTGTGCCACATTTAAGGTTGAATATGTTTGGACACGTCTTGCTCAATAGCCGTCTGTCCAATGAGGACGTCTGTCCCCTCTCGTTCTCTCTTTCCAGATCGGCTGAAACGAAAGTAGCTTTATGCGGAGGTTACAGGCACCATAAAGCAACGCAGAGATAAGGAGAGTGTGTAAACAGTGCCAGAAAGAGAGGGCATGAAAGAAGGGAAAGGCAGAGTTTGGTTTCTCATACACTACTGTATGTACAGTAAAGACATTTTAAGTGTTTATATAAGAGGGCAGCTTTCCATAACGAATTCCTTCAAATTTTAAATAACTTTTTATATATATCTGAATGCATATTAAAATGTAATTTATTCCTGTGATGCAAAGCAGAATTTTTCTGCATCGTTACTCCAGTCTTCAGTGTCATGCTGATTAAACCATGATGAATTTGGTCTATGTCGGGCTCAAAGGGATGCAATGAGTGCAGAGCAGAGAAATCTCATGCATTCATAAAATAACTACAGATGCATGTGTACAGAAGATGCTATTTGATCATACAGGGAAGAAAATGACAAATGAGATGTTTTTCGTGTTTTAGTAGATTAAACGCAAAGACAACAGAGACTGTTGCCTTTAAAGAGATTTGGTATTTTTCCTATTTAACTCGAGTCTTCTGTAGTTACATTGTTTACTAAGACCAACGGAAAATGAAAAATGTTGTGATTTTCCAGGCCACTATGACTAGGAACTATAATTTCATTCCGGCGTAACAATCAAAGAACTTTATGCCGTATGGCAGTAAGCGCAATGATATTAAGCAGTGCCTGAAAAGAGCTCCCAGTGCAAGCAGTTGGTCACAATGGGTATGTTGATGGAAGTTAGGATATTTTCAGGCGTTGCATGATATCATTGCGCCTGCTGCACTCATGTTCCTTGATTATTACGCTGGAATGAGAGTATAGTTCCTAGTCATGTAGGCCTAGAAAACGGCAACTTTTGCCGTCTTAGCAGACGATGTAACTGCAGAAGAGTCAAGTTTTGAACAGGGAAAATATGAACACTCTTTGACCATTTTGAATCGAAAAGCTTCTGGTCTAATCAGATTCAATGATCTATGCTAAGCTATGATAAAAGTGCTATCGCCAGACCCGGAGAACGGCTGAAAAGATTTAACTCTGGGGGAGTGTGAGTGTTCCTTTGAGCCTGCTGCTTTTCTCCTGAGATGCAGTAATCTCACACATCTTATCTTGAGTTTTGGATACCAACCAAACTTAAATTATCTATGCTGACTTGCACCGTTGAAAAGTTTTTTGGTCACTTATGCTATAGTTCTTTTTAATCAAAAATACAGTAAAGCTGCAAATAATGTGAAATATTATTACAATTGAAAATAAGTATTTTATATTTGAATATATAGTAAAATGCAATTTATTCCTGTGATGCAAAGCTGAAATTTCAGCATCATTACTCCGGTCTTCAGTGTCACGTGATCCTTCAGAAATCATGTACTAATTTGCTGTTTTAGATTAATGTAAATACTGAGAACAGTTGTGCTGCTTTCATATTTTAATAAATAAAAAGGTGAAAAGAACAGCAGTTCTTTTTGTAACATTATAAGTCACTTTTAAATAATTAAATGCACCCTTGTTGAACAGAAGTATTAACTTCTTTAAAACAAACAAAATATTTAATGAAATGTATCTGGAACAAAATCAATACTTTGAACAAAAAAAATTGAGAACTCCAAAAGTGAAAGAGCAATAATATGGTTTTTCAAACTGGCTTCCCCCCCACATCGACTAAAAATCCCCTCTAAACAGTTATCCATTACTCATAAGTCATCACATAAAGCTCACAATTAAATCTAAAATACACTGCCTCTCTGTGTTGGGGTGAATGTGTGTGTTCAGTGAAGCATGTGAGTCTGGCTCTAATGTTGACACATGTAATGATAGGAGTGTGTGTACAATAGGATTCATTCTAAAGCGTTGGAGCCACACACAGAGAAATCACACGTACATGTGAGGATCTCATCCACAGATAGCGTCCTCAACTCTCAGACCCCACACACACACACACTGTCTTACTCATTCAATAACACGCTCACGGACATTTCTTCTGCCTCACTCACTGACTGCCACACACACACACACACACACACACACACACTAATTAGGGTCAAGTCAAGTACTATCGCTGCTCATACTTAGGTGAGTGACCTTTTTTTTGGCTCCAAATTAGAGCGTAATGAACATCTTTAGGTTCTCTCATTATTGTAACCGATGAAAGGGAGTCTCTTCATACACTCCCTGTTATGAAAACAAAGATGATTTTCATATTGAGTTGCATTTGCATACACAACGTTCAGAAGTTTGGGGTTGGTAAGATTTTTTTAATGCTTTTGAAAGAAGTGTTTTCTACTCACAAAGGCATTTATTTGATTAAATAATGCAGTAATATTCCGATATATTATTACAATTTAATATAAATGTTTTCTGTTGTAATGTATTTTAAAACATAATTTATTCCTATGATAAAAAGCTGAATTTTCAGCATTATTTCTTCAGTCTTCACACAATCCTTCAGAAATTATTCTAGTATGCTGATTTGCTGCTACATTTGTTATTATTATCAATGTTGAAAATAGCTGTGCTGCCTCATGTTTTCTGAAACCGATTTTGTTTTTCAGAATTCTTTAGGACAGAGTATCTTCATATAGTTACAGGAAGGTACGGGAAGTATACAGGAAGTATCTTCATCAGTATCCTCTGAGGTTTCAAAATAACCATATTTATTTGCAACCGTTTTTTAAATCTATGTAAAGTTCTTTGCCTTGCTCAATTTAATGCATAATGCAGAATAAGCAAAATAAGCAAAACCTTGTGGATCTTAAACTTGAGATAAATCTTTTCCTATAATATGATATA
>JAUMHG010000055.1:20633359-20651712 GCA_032359395.1 Enteromius anoplus
GTCAGAGCAAGATATTTTGAGTAGAAGCAGTTCAAACATGCATTTTAGAATATCATATAATAGGAGAATGTCACATTTTAAATCCAATTTATTTTGTGCAAAATTTACTTTTTTTATCATTTAGCTACTCTTTTAAAACTATTACTTATTTTGAAAAGTGCTCTTTGAGTATCCAAAGTTCCTTTCTTCCCCGAGGTGCATGAGGAGGTGCTAATTAGTTAAATTAGGGCATTTAAGTAGGGTTTGCTCATTTTAAATATGCCTTGCAAAATAATAATAATAATAATACTGGTGTACATTTTGATACAAATAAGTCACTGACATATTTTAAGATATGTGCCACAATCTGGTCAAGGAAATGACACGAAGGTTTAAGCAAACAGGTAACTTTTAATGAGACATCTTTCAGTTGACAAAGGAACTCAAGGAACGCAGTGTAAGTCTTAATCATAAGGCTTAACTAAGAAGTTCCTAGGCAGACGTATTGGTATAGGTGACCAACGATGAGAGCATGCAATCTTGAGATCAGCCGTCAAGTGAATGGAGTGAGCATGTTTTTAAAGGGGAGCATGTAAGTGGATGCAGGTGTGGGTAATTTGTACTCTGGTGACTGGGATCGTGTGCAGGTGATGAGATCGGCTGATGAGGTAAGTGACTGTGTGACAATATGTCAGTACATGTTGCTTTCAGCAAAGGCAACTCAAATATGCAATATTTTGTGAAACCAGACATAAAAACATGGATTTACAGAATAAAGATTCAATTATGGATTATAATGGATTCTACTTAAATAAATTAGTTCTATACAAGCCACAAAGTTCAGATGAGCATATGTACTTCAGTTCAGTTCCTTTTCAGGAACTCACACTGCGTCAGGACGCTTTGGGAACGCCTCCAGCGAGACCACGCTCTGAAACTGCTGTGTAAACTGTTCAACGAAGTTGCGAGACATCACCTGCGGGTGACGTCATCAACCAGGAAGGATAAAAGCAAGTGCGAAGCAGTGCACGCCAGCCTCATTCATTTCAGCAGGCACTCTCTGTGTGGCTGTCAGTTTTGTCTGTCTTTGTAAAGAGAAACAAGAAAGAAAGAAAGTAGCTTAATGTTGAAGTCTTTTAAAAATGTGTCCTCCTTGCAACTCTCAAGTCACAAAAGCCTTTCTTTGAGGAGGGGACTTTCGTGAGTGTTCCTCCCGGTGCACGCCCCGCTGTCGTAGAGGTGAAGCTGCGGTTGCACTTGTGGGGATCACAGATCGATCTCATGGAAGGAGTTGAGACTGGAAATTCCCTATCTCATGCCCAACCACAGAGATCTTCAAGCATCTCTCCGGGTACTGAAGCGGCGCTGACACCGGCTACTTCACCCTAGAGAGAGTGGTCTGCACGTCACCCTTCTTCCTCCGAGGAGGTGGATGTGGTGAGTGTAGACAGCCAGCCTTTTTCCTCAGTCCGAGGAGTCATTAGCGAGCTCAATGTACAGCAAGAGTATCCCGCGCTGCCGCCGAGGCGGAGTTGTGGCTACTCTCGTGCGGATTGCGACTGCTGCTGAGGCAGAGTTGTAGCTACATTCATGGGCTCGCAGACAGATCTGATAGAAGGGATTGAAACGGGCGATCCCCTCTTTCTTTTCAATCCGATTAGCCGCCTTTTTCAAGCAAAGGCATCTCTCTGGGTAATGAAGCACCGCTAAAAAACGGTCACTTCTTCCCGGGGAGGGCATTTTACACACCCTTCATCCTCCTCCGAGGAGTTGGATGTAGTTAGTGTAGATTGTTAGCCGCTTCTTCAATCTCCCCGGTCACAAATGTCTCAAGGTTTTTCTGTGTTTTCTGTTGATGGGGCAGTGGTAGAATTTTCGCCTCCCATGCAGTGGACCGGGGTTCGAGGCCGGCTAGTGCAGGCAATGTTTTGACTGCTCAGAACATGTGGTTAAAGTTGCTCTTTTGGGAGCTGATCCTGCTGGCTACAGGTTTCTTCTCGAGAGAAGTAGCCTTTATCTGCATGTCCCGCGTTTGTAGTCCCGCTGTCGCTGAGGCGGAGCGGTGCTTGTATTAATGGGGCTCACAGATAGATCCAATAAAGTTGATTGAGACGGGTATTCCCCTTTCTCTTTCTCAACTACTAAATTAAGATCGCTGTTCCGAGTCAGAGAGCAAGCCCTCGGGAAAGGAAGCGGTATCTCCCGCGGTACACAGCACCCACTTCCCTTCTCTGCTCTCTTCACGCTCCACGGTTCTCTCTGAGATGCGTCCCAGTAGAGCCGGGGTGCGCGCTTCCCCCGAGGGGGTTGTATCTGTTGTCTTTTCGAACCCCTTGTGGCGAGCCAGTGGGGTTGGAACAGCCACTGCTCTTAAAAAACAAACAAACAAAAAAAAAAACCAGGCACTTCTTCCCGGGAAGGGCATTCCTCATGCTGTTCATCCTCCTCTGAGGAGCGTGATGTGATTAGTGTGGAAGGCCAGCCGCAGCTGTCTTGTGCAGTTGCTGAGGCGGAGTAGAGGCTGCATTCGCAGGGCATCACAAGGCAGTCCTGTTGGTATAGTGGTAGATTCCTCAGGGCAGTACTTGTTTTGCTTGGAGCATGTGGTGGCTGCTAGAAGAGAGCTCGCTGACCTTATATTTTCAGTAGCATCACAGTGGGTTGAGTTGACGCTTTCAAGCTCTCTACCACCTGGTGTGGCTACGTGTTGAAGAATCAGCCGTTGCACCAAGTCGTTACTGACGGCGTGTTGGTAGTGGGTTATATGCTGCATTCTTCTGATGATTCAGATATGCAGGAATACTGGCTGAGTAAGGTGCACATTGTAAGCAAAACTGCAGTGCTGTGACCAAATAGTTCGGCTCCTCCTGGCTGAGATCAACCACCTGCAGCCCCGAGGGGGGTTGCAGGAGTCTGTTCCACACCCGTTGGCGAGCCAGAAGGGGTGGGACAGGTGTCCTTTTTCCATCAAAGGTTAGTCTTGAGGGTCTGCCCTTGGTAGGGAGGGCTGAGGCCCAGTTTAGATCTCAGGCAATTGAACTTTCAGTCAGTCAGCTGGAGTTCAGTGTGCTTACACTGAGGTCGTGTTCCAAATCAGGTCTGAGGACTGGTTTGTCATGATAGAGTTGATACGTGTGCTTCACGTTCAGACTTTCAAAAATGGTAGCTGCAGCCCTAGCTCCGTTGCGGCTTCAGGGTTTCCGTATTTTTTGACCACAGCAGGCCGGCTAGTTCCTAGCCCAATCGCAAGGCGAGGCTTACAGGCATCGAGATGCTGTCCTCTCTCACTTGAACGTTTGGGGCCAAGACTAGAATGCCAAGAGAAGTGTGCTTTCTCCAGTCAGAGAACCACTTATCCTGGGCGTGATCCGGAATATTTCTCGCTCGAGTTGACTCGGGTTTCACGATAGTCAAAGAGTGGGGAACCATTCACTGACTATAAGTTCTCTTAAAAGCTGACGGGTTGGATGGAAGCAGCTTGTAGCGTGATTTCGCTAGGCATGCTGTACCCTAAACCTTGCAGTGATCAGAGACAAGGGTTTTCTTCAAGGAGAATTTCCCTCATATGATCAAGATCTCCCGACAGAGTGAGATCTTGGTTGGATGTAGGAACTTTTAGTTCCTAAATCAGGCCTGGTGTCGCCGTGTCACATGGACGGTCGACGCGTCCCTCATCAGTTAGAGTGGTCATGAGTGGCTGCTTGGCCTGTTGTCAACCACCAGGAGGTCTGTGTTAGCGGCCCTTAAACAAGCTGGCGTGCTAGATTCTGGTGGGGTCTCAGGACAGGCTCCTTTCGTTGAAAGCAGTCTATGTCCCGGGGCACTTAAATATGGAAGCAGATATCCTATTGAGACAGGGGCTGAGGCCTGTGGAGTGGAGATTGCATCCAGATGTCGTGCAGTGAATCTGGACAATTTTCTACAGAGCTGAGGAGACTTGTTGCGACTCAACATATTTCACAATGTCCCCTCTGGTTCTCTCTACTTCACCCAGCTCCATTGGGTCTAGAGGCTATGGCACAGACATGGCTGAGGCTCCGTCTGTATGCTTTCCCCCCGATATCTCTGATCCCAGGAGTTCTGGAGAGAGTCCCCCAAAATGCAGTCAGTTTACTGCTAGTGGCTCTCCATGGGAGATTCCAATCAGGAGAGACCTTCTGTCTGAAGTTGGGGGGTGGGGGTAGGGGGGTGGCCTCTGAGGGGGCGCATCTCATAGCTTCTGGTTTGTCAACCGATGTCGTTCAGACTATACTACAATCCAGAGCTCCTTCCACTAGGAAGTTGTATGCGCTGAAGTGGAGGCTCTTCACTTCTTGGGGTGAGTTCCTGAAAAGGAACGTCTCAGGGTTATGAATATAACCCCTGTTCCCTGAAGGAACGAGACACTGCGTCTCTTGCCACACCCCCGGCACCCCTCCTGGGCGCCTGCTTCATGCCTGAGGACTGGCGTGCACTGCTTTGCACGTGCTTTAATCCTTCCTGGTCGGTGACGTCACCCACAGGTGACGTCTCGCAACTTCGTTGGTCAGTTTACACAGCAGTTTCAGAGCGTGGTCTCGCTGGAGGCGTTCCCAAAGCTTCTTGACGCAGTGTCTCGTTCTTTCAAGGAAAAGGGGTTATATTCATAACCCTGAGACGTTTTTTCCCATTCTAATTAAGAATGCTGCCTTCTTTTCAAAATCATGACAGATACCATGATTCCCAGCAGGATGCCGAAAGGTAGTGTATAAGCCCAGTAGAGATGTGATGTGGAGACTGAAAATTCAGGCCCTTCAGAAATGTTTAAAAACAGTAAAACAATTTGTATTAATGATTGTATCAATACATTGCTATCTGAACAAACCTTATATATTTAACATTTCCATTAAAGGGAACAAACTTACTCCACTCTGCCATTTTAGGTTCAGCCATACTGCTGTGTCTCACTTCACATGTGTACTCGTCCCCATACTGTGGGGTGATATTCATAAACTTGTACACTCTGAAAGTCCAGTCTTCCCCATACATTAAGTCCGAGGTCTCTGTTTTCACAGTGGACTTTTGGCCATTTAGATAAAAGTTTATTTCAATGTCACCAGGGTAAAACCCAGTAGCATAGCAATAAAGGATGTTTACTTTTCCTTGTTGTTCAGGAAACTCAGTATACACATTGACTGAAGGACGTACTGCGGGGAAAAAAGAAAGAATTAAAATGAAAAACTTGTTAAAAAAGTAGTTTGAGAAAAAATTTGAATGTATTACAAAACAAACTGTGCAAGGTTCCTGTGTATCTATCAATATCTAAAGATTTAGTTGAATCTGTTAGTTAATTCATTAAAAACATCCAGTGGACCCTTTTACAAGACTGATGTGTTTAATGGTCATCAGCATTGTAAATCCTTAAAAGTTTTTCATAATCTTTTGTATTAATAATTTTTTTATTTATATGGTCTATAGAAGAGACAGTAAAATTGATGTCGTTCTCTATTCTGACTGCTGTTATCAGTCTGTCTCATTTTAGTTTTTCCTTTTTAAAGTCACTATCATCAAGTTCTTCTGCTATTTGAGAATGCAGTATAGTATATATCTGAAAGTACCCACAGAAAAACTGCACAGAAAAGACTGACAAGTTTAATTCTTGAAGATGTCCTATGTATTTAGTTAAAGAAAGACTGTAATGTTGGTTTAGAATGATATCAGAACTTATGATCAGATTACCCAAAAGTGCTTTTGATGAATTTGTTTCTTGTTTGAGTTTCTCCAGATAATCAGTTTGTCGGGAAAATCCTGATAACACCTCATACATGCAGAACGACTGATCGCTGCCTTCTAAAACTGAGAAGCCGGCGCTTGCACTGGGACGCAAGACAAATGTATTTTTTGCCTGATCAAAATATGCAAATGATGCTTCATTAACCAAAACAACCACCCCCTGGTCTATAGAGCCATTCTTCATCATTCGTGTGTAGGCCAGGACATTTACTGTCTGGTAGTCTAAAAAAAACAAAACAAAAACATAACTTATTCATTAATATCAAGCAGTACAGTATTTTGAAAATTAATACATGCAATTTATTTACATAGACTTAGCTTAGACTGTCTTCTACTGTTGTCTAAATGATGCATTACTTCCTGTTTAAGAAGAGGAATGAAAAAGCAAAACAATATTAGAACTTCACCTGTCCACATGGTGATCTGAGGAGAAAGCAGAAGTATTATGAATGTTCGTATGATTTCCATGTTTTTCCATTTACACAGTTTGGTTGTTGGTTCTTCTTGTTAAAACAGTCCAATATATTAGCTGCGTAACAGTCACATGACCAGTATTTTTCTACTTTCACTTTTGATATGCCATGATTTTGTTTTACGGGTTTTTTTAGTCAGTTTATTAAAGCTTAAAGCCATATAAAGTAATTACAAATATAAAAGTGGTAGGTGCAAAATAACCGAATTGCACCATTACAGCACGGCAATATAAAACATCTACTTTCACTTTTGCAATTGAAGTTCAACTTGAAAGCAAAATGAAAGTTCTTCTTCTCATCATGGCTTTCTTTAAAACCATCCTTGCAGCAGGTAGGTCATTTTGTCCCATGTGTTTCTTTATAGTTAATGTAGGGGTGGACGATATGACGATTTTTGATCGTGGACGATAAATAAGACCATCACTGCGCAGTGTAGAGAGAGATTCATTGATTATAACTTTGTGAGATCGCAATGAACTAGATTGGTAACTTTTTGTGCAATAATTAACAATTTTAATAGAAAAGTTTGAAAGATTTTCTCCCGAAATTGCAACAAGTAGCCTAATAACCAATGGATTGGGCAAAAATTGTGTGAAAAAATAGTCTATGCATTAAGGATATGACTTGCAATTAAAGTTTTTTAATTTCAAAATCCAACAACACAATAATAATAAAACAATAATAGGCCTAGTCTACATGAAAGACACTAAATACATTTTTTTTTCGGGCTATTAAAAAAAAGATTTGCTTCATGATGAAAGTCTGCTAGACAAAACAGAAGTTGTATATTTTTTTACAGTAAAAACTAGAAAATAAATATAGCCTATAAGCAGCTATAAACTAGAATTTTTTTTATATATATACTAATCATAAAATAAAACACAAATTAATGGCATTCATTATAAAGACTATATAAAAGTCTAGCCAAAACGAATGTATTTAAATAGAGACTTAAACTAAAAAATGCTCAGGCGCAATCGCATAAATGTATTTTTATTTAGGCCTACACAAAAACAATGACAAAAAAATTGTGCTTGTAAAAACCGCGGCCACAAAAATAAAACCGAACTCAGGGTAGACGTGCACGGTATTTTATTTAAATTTTTTTTAATAATTATTTATGGGAAATATATTTAGTTTAGGACTATTTTTTTTCATTCTATATAGGCCTATTATTTGTTTTCTTCTCCCTAAACATAAGCACTGCAGGTGCATGAGGTGACGATATGTGTCTGATTCCTTATTTCTGTGCTGCTATATTTGCGCGCCTCCCACTGCGCACGTCCACTTCTCCGTGTTATTATAGCTTCCTACATAAGTCCCCGTTGTGATGAAAGGTTCTTTGAGCTAAATGCTGCTGAATGCGTGATTTTCTCCACAATATTCATTGACTAGATACAATGAACGTTGTTCGTTCTCCATATTAAGTTCACTCTTGATCATGTAAACAAGGGGCACGTCGAGTCCTTTGGCAGTGCTATAAAAATGAACCACTGTGTTGGCAGCGGTGCTGTGCAAACCTATGGCTGCGGCCTGGGAAGGGCTGTATACAAGCGCCTGCTTGGCCACGGGATTCAGGTTTCTTCGACCGTTTCTTTCTATAAAATCTGGCAAATGTGGACGGCAAGGACCAGCCGGCCGCCTCTCAAATCTCTGTCAGGGAAATGCCGCTAGACCACGCCCATGATGAGGCGATGCCTTTAGTTAAATGGGCTCTAACTCCTATGGGACAGTCCAGGCCCATTGAAGAGTAGGCTAGCAAAATAGAATCAACAACCCACTTAGAAAGCCTTTGTTTCGAGACCAGTAGCCCTTTGAAGCGGGTGCCGAAGCATATAAATAACTGGTCAGACCATCTGAAGGAAGCTGACGAAGGCTCTCAATGCCCTGACGGTGCAGAGGGGGTTAAAGTCTTGACCCTCCATGGCTGGGGGTGGTGCCTACAGAGACACCACCTGCGTTCTGAACAGTGTGGGGAGCAACTTCGACACATAGCCGAGCCTCGGTTTCGGGATGAACTTAGAGTCATTTGGCTTGAATTCCAAGCAGGCGGGGCTCACAGACATTGCTTGTAGGTCGCCTATTTTCTTAACTGATGCTAGCACCAGTAGCAGAGCAGTCTTAAGCATCAGCACCCTCTCTGTAGCGTTTTGCAGGAACTCAAAGGGAAACACCTCGAAAAAACAGACCATTTCATGGCATGTGCACGTCTCGTAGATGGGGCTCTAGCCTGAGAAATGGTGTTCAGCACGTGCTTGGGGAGGCAGACAGGCTCCCGTTGAGCGGCCATACATGGAGGGCCCACAGCTTGGGTGTGCCAGATTGAGCCCTCGGCCTGAGAAAGAATCCAAGGCTGGTTCTGCCAGAATGGGGCTACTAGGAGGATTCTGTGACCTTCCTCTCTGATTCGGCTGATGACCGGATAGAGGAGGAGGCTGGGCTAGTTCTGGGCCAACACATCCATCTCCCTCGTGAAATAGGCTGGGCAGTGAGTGCTGCTGTCTGAAGCTAAAAGATCCACTTCTGCTCTGCCGAATGTGTCTCAGGAAGCATTTCCAGGCAGCTGATGTGAAAGCTGCTGTCTGACCCTGAACACAGGCCCAAGGCCGGTGACCCTTCGTTCAGAGCACCCCAACCTGTCTTGCAGGCATCTGTCATGATCACCTTCCTCCTGCTGAACATTTGGAGAGGGACTCCTCTTTGCAGCCATTGGGCGTTTCTCCATAAACGAAAAAATGCAATGCAGGCTCTGTCTGCCCTGAGCAATATGAGTCCATGACGCTAAGCTTGCGACGGCACCAGTGCTTTCAGCCAGTACTCTAGTGGCCGAGCTGCAGTACTGCTGAGGCTCCAGCCATAAGACCCAGCATTCTCTGAAATGTTTTTAGGGGACAGGAAGCCGCGATCTTGAAGGAGGACGCCTATCGCACTGTGGCCACGGCGCGCTCCAGCAAGATCGACGAGCTCATTCGCATTGAGTCTATTACTGTGCGCAGGAACGTTATTTGTTGGCTTGGCAGCAGCTTGCTCTTGGCGGAGTTCACCCTGAGTCCTAGCTGGTCTAAATGGCTGAGAAGAAGAGCTCTGTGGCGAATTGAAGGCGAATCTCAAGAATGGCCTGTGATGAGAGGCTTGTATGTGAAAGTACCCATCTTTCAGGTCCAGTGAAAACAGCCAGTCTCCTGGGTGAATTTGCAAGAGGATAGTCTTTAATGTGAGCATTCTGAATGACCATCTCATGAGGGCGCGATACAGATGTCTTAAATTGAGTATAGGTCTCAGACCACCCTCTCGCTTGGGAACTAAAAAGTACCGGCTGTAAAACCCTTTCTCTCTTTCTAAAGAAGGGACAATGTGTATCGCCCCCTTTAAGAGCAGCGCTCAAGGCAGGCTTTCGGCGGGAGCCGCAGTCATAGTTTTTATAGCACTGCACAAACCTATGGCCATGCAGTTTCACTGCGTGATTGAATAAGGATTCAGTCAGGAGGAAAAAAGGAGTTTTTCCATAGCATCTTAGCAGACGAAGTATGAGTGAAGTGTCGACAGGGAACTAAACATGCCGCCGCTTGTCATTAAAGGGATAGCTCACTCAAAAATGATAATTGTGTCATTATTTACTCACTTATGTACATTTGTCCCAATTGTTTCTTGTGCTAAACACAAAATAAGATATTTTGAGTAACCAAACGGTAGCTTGTCGTCATTGAATTTAATACAATGTTCAACAAAGAATTGTGATAAAATCGTGATATTTAAAAAAATAAATACTAATATGATATTTTGGCCATTTCACCCACCCCTAATTTAATATAATATTTTGTGTGAGAGAATATATAAAAAAAATCAGTGGTAAATGTTCTTAAGGTGTTTGTGTGCAAGCCAGGATTATATCCAAAAAGAAAACTCAAAACATCAGTACAGACATGCTTATTAATTAATTTTAATGTGAACTTTATTAACAGGTAAAAAAATAATTAATCCAACTTCTGTGCATAGTTTAACTTGCATGTGATATATGTTTATAGATGTTTAGTAGTAATGATATTGCAATTGGTTTATTTTAGAGGAACATACATACCAGCAGTTCATTGGATGTGCATTTAACAATGAAGGGCAAGTAAGCCGTTTCTGGCGCTATGGATATGATGGCAGAGACATCATGCATGTGGATTTGGCAAAAGAAGCTGTGATTGCTACCAGTGAACCTGGTCAGCTTTTAGCAGAAGAGAGAAAGACCAAAGAATACATTAAGAGAAAAGAAGCACGACTAGTAAAGGTGTGTTCTGCAGTGAAAACTGTCTTCCTTAAGTCCAACAACTCCCTCTCCAGTGCAGGTAAATCTGCAATATCTATCACTGTAAATTGCATGGACGTTTACTTTTGATGCATAAATAGGCTATTTAAAGTGCATATTGTACATTCTCTGTTTACAGTATATTCAGTTGGTTATAAATTGCAAATCTGATTAAAAATAATAATAATAAATGCTTACTTTTCAAATGTAGCAAAACCTGCAGTATATGTGTCTTCTGGAGAAGAAAAGGGTCAGAACTATCTTAAATGTGTGGTGCATGGCTTCTATCCAAACGTCATTAAAATACGCTGGACCCAAAAAGGAAGACCCATCTATTTTGGTGTATCAACTACTGGAATACTTCCTCTCAAAGATGGCACTTTCCAGATGACCTCTTTTATTAGCCTGAGTAACGTGAGCGCCCATGATGTTACCTGTGAGACGGAACACTTAAGCATTGATGGAAAATTTAAGACCACCTACGGTAAGTCACTCACAAGGTGCATAATGATAAATTATGTGAAAAGAGAAAACTCTGCTGACTCGCTCTGTCTCTTTGTTTTTAGGGGAGAAATCATTGCTTCTGTCTCAAATCACAGTACATGTACTTAAAGGAGTGGCTGGCTTTCTTCTTGGATTTGCATTACCAGTGTGCCTTACTGTTCTATTTATAAGGAAACAAAAAACAAAACAGCCCAGGGATGACACAAGTGACGAATCAGAAGTCTCTTTATCTTTAAATTAAATGAATGATTCTCAGTAAACATAAAATAAGTCTATTTAAGGCGAGTGTGACTCTAAACCATATATTATTATTATTAGCCTATTATTATTTATTTATTTATTGTATTATTTTTTCTGCCACAAACAAATACTTTTATTTTCATATTTGTGTAGAATTGAATCTCAAATATAGTATACACAATGTCTGTATGTCTATAGGCAACAAAAATATGCTAGAGATTCTACATATTAGTTTGTGATGCTTAAGCTAGTAGATCCCTGTTTAAAGAGTAGTATAACCTTTTCTGCATTGTTTAAAACTACTTTACACTACTCACTTTCACTTGCAATCATTAATTTACAAAAAATAAACAGGCTACTTATGACAAATGGTTTATACGGTACATTGGTATTACTTTGAGAATATGAGTTATTGCTTTAAGCTTTATATTGTTTCATTTTGCTCCATCCAACTTAGATCTTGGGCTATTTTAATATCTGTCGCACAGTCGTATTCAAGATTTAGTTTTTAAATGTATGTTTTTATTTGTTTCCTTTGCCACAGAAAAATATACTATTAGTTAAATAAAAAAAGTAAAACCGTTAACCAAGTAATAATAAACATCATAAACAGTGCGTCATCTTAACTTGTGCCGCGAGCTCAAAATGATGGCATCCTCAATAGCCAATAGATTATCAGGAAATTGTTCTCGCGCTTAGGCGCCAGTGCTTAAACCAATAGCAGAGCGAGTCATTGTGGGTTCGCTACGGCGGAAAACCCAGCGATTGGCTCCGCTTGCAATCTGGGCGGGACCACTGACTCCTGCAAGATCCTCGCAGCCATTTTCACGAAAATGTTGCGGGCGCCATGTCTGTGGAAGATCCAGAAAAAGCCTTCGAACATAAACACAATAATCTGCGTCTGCAGTCTCGCACCAGGGCAGCTGTGAAACCGCCGGGGACATAAACAAAGCTGAGGGTATCAAAGCTGTGTTGAGACAGCGTTAAACATGAGAGCGGATATTAATGTCTGTTAAGCGTCTCATGTGTTGTTGAGACGCGTAAACCGTGAGTTTTTCTCCAGACTGTCAGTATATCAAAACCTTCAGCCAACGAGTGACTGATGCTCCTTACTCTGGTTGCGGAGAAGGGCCAGTTCCGCTTCCAACCATCATGGCTTTTGTGAGCCTCTTCTCCAGTCCCCCAAGCCCCGTACTTGACAAAAACATGACAGACTGTGAGCTGACAGGGGAAGAAAGGTCGAGTAAACATGTTCTTATCTGCAAATGCTTCACTGTGCAGGTTCATGTGTGCGTATATCGAGTGAATGTGGATCTTTTGACACCTATTTTGTTTTTTTTCCAAGTACGTTAGGCTTCGTTTTCGTTTTAGGACAGGCCTTTTCCCCAGTTCACTAAGTAACTTAGTGCTCATATTTTCCTGCATGTACTACTCTCATTTTAATATCTGTCGCAGAGGAAAGCAAAGTGACTGCTCATCGTTTCATCGCTTTCCCCACTTGTTTAAGCACTTATTCTTATTTAGCTGATTTTAAAGGGCATTTGGGTTTTTGTAGAAGGCTGTTGTAGCTGGTTATTATTACAGTAATGTTAATAAGTCGTTTCAAGGCTGTTGAATATGTAAGTAGTCAGGACGCGTACGATGCCCCGCCCCCTCACGTTCTATCGGAACGCCCCGCCCACATGGGGAAAGGAAAACATGTCTGGTAGGGATACATGACAGGACTGCTGAGGCCTTGAAAGCCATGTGTTGAGCTGTTTTAATTATCAGACAGTGATGGGAGGCTTTGGAGTTGGCCGGGTTGGCTTAGTCTGTCTTAAGTTTATCTGCCCACTATTTAACCCTATTTATTTTCTTTCATGCATCCCTGGTCTTTTTGTGCATGATTCATCATCAAAATTATTATAACATCACACTGAGTGTTGTCCATTTAGTTCAGTTGTCATTGTCAGTAATAATGTTGAATCATTGAATTGAAATGCCATTGTTTCTGAACTCTTAGCTACATAAACCTAGATAAAATAATTATAAAGTTAGGTAGCCGATAGCATAGTTTTGGCCCACACTTTTAAATATCTAGGCCATATTTGGATGATTTTTATGTCCTGATTATTGAATATTTTCTGATCCCAATTCAGATGTGTTTATATTCTATTAATGCAAGTTGCATTTAAGTCGCAAGACATAGCATTCATTATTTAATAAAGAGATAGCTGGCTTGGCCTTGACTATCTAGATACAAACAAATTGCAGCTCCAACCCATGCTAGTTTAACATTACCTTTTGCAACAATGTGTGTGTGCAATATCTAAATTTAGCTATGAGTACATTGCTAATATGTTTAATATTTAGAAAGTGCTATGTGGTTAAAGTGTTGTTTCCTTCCATTTCCCTTTGTTTTTGCCTTCAAAGTTCAACACAGAGGACACCAAGTTAGTCATCAAAACAGTAATCTCACATACATAGTCACTAAATCATCCCCTTGACCAATATTTGTATTAACTACAGTATGTAGATACAATCATTTGTGTTTCTAAACACTAAATTACCACAGCGCCATCTCTTGCATGCTTCATGCTGCGTTATGGTATCTAAAGCCATTCAGAAATCCCAAAGATCTTGGTTTTATAGTGTCATGGCCTAATGTAGCCAAAATTGAGAGACCTTCAGAGTCTCAGTGTTACCGTGTCGTTGTTCTCACTTCGAACTTTAAAGCTTGGAAAACCGTTGGGAATTTGACACCTGGCAAAACAAACATTCACATCCGTCTTGGTTTTAATCCAACAGGAGTTTGCTGCTTCGTTCATTTTACATTGGGCAAGGTTTATGCTGCTTGATTACATGACTCTGGAATTACTCATAAGAATTAGGCTTTCGTTTATTTCATCTTAAAAATGTCCAAAAAAGATTACTATGTTTCAAATATTGTGAACAGAAAAGCAAACTGCAGTGCTCATATCCAGCACGTGCTCTTCACAACAGAATAGACACTTATTCTTTTCTATTTAGTTATGTTGAAGATGAGTTCTTAGTTGTAAATATAATTTTAGGCCTATGCAAAGCTCACTGCCGCAATACTATAGTGCTGTTGTGGGTGTTTGCCAATGCATTGCTATTTACAGTTTGTAGGATGTTCTCTCTGGTTGCTAGAGGATTGTGGGTGGCTGCTTTTTGGCTCAAGTCTTTTAAACTTAATAACAAACCCCTAATTCTGTGTATGAGTCATAATAGTAGTGATGCCTGGCAAACAGCGTTGAATACTGTTTTGCTATGAATATTTAGCCGTTTCACTGATTTGATCACTCTTTCGTGGCTCGTTGTTTTTGTTAGTGAAATCTTCAAATTTGATCTTACAGGGAGGATGGAGAATTGGAGGATGGAGAAATAGATGATGAAGGCATAAGCATAGAAGAAGTGAAGGAAACTAAGGAGGAGTCTGAAGAGGTCGAGAAAGACAAAGAGAAGGGAAAAGACAGAGAAAAAGATGAAAAGTCACACCGGCATTCCCGAAAGCGACACAGGAAAATCAAAGAAAAACGACGGTCGAAGAGAAGGAGACGAGATCGCCAAAAGGTATTTTTTTTTGTATCTGTTTGTGCAGGTGTTGCTAGTTTTTACCTTTCATCTAACCTTTCTTCAACATTTACCAATACAGCATCACTCTCCATCCAGTGGCTCCAGCTCGGACAGCTATGATTCAGAGCATGAGCGTCAAGACAGACCTAAGAGCAAGAAGAGCAAAGGAACGTATCGTGACCACGATGGAGAATTGGTGCAGGTGAGTCAAGGTTCAGGTACTGGGTTTAACGTCTCGCTAGCAGCAGCTTTCAGTTAAGTTTTTTCCTACCCATGTCTACAGCGGGAAAACGAACCCACAAAACCGCCGAGATCAATGCAGCACAAGAACAGCGACTTGGACAAATACAGCGACTACAGTGAAGAAAAGTATGACTATGATGAAGAGGATGATTTCTCAGAGGAGCTGTCTAAATACAAGCATGCTAAAGAATCATCTGGTCATGGCAAGGCAGGGCCTAAAGACCAGGCCAAGAGACCTATCATGAAGGGACAACAAAAACAACAACAGCATTGTATGTTGTTTACTTTATTTATAAAGAAAACAGAAGACCGCATGGTATTCCTTTGAAGACCCAACAGACTAACCTCTCATTATTTTCTTGTACTTGTTGTGTAGTTGGTGGGCAGCGTGGTAGAGGTCGTGGTGCCATTGGCAGGGGACGGGGAATGCCAAACAAGAATAAGAAACAGAAGGGCAAGAACTGGGGCAGAGGTCGTGGTCGAGGAGGAGAACAGGGTGGAGTAGACGGGGTGAGAACGACTCATTTTTGAGTGAACCATCACCAGTGAGATCACAGGTCACTCATGTTATTGTTTTCACCTGATGCAGGATTCCAAAGGTCCGCCCAGTTTCCAGAAGAAACGTCCAATCATGAGCCAGGAATTCATTAATCAACATACGATTGAGCACAATGGGAGGCACATTTGTAAATATTTCCTGGAGGGTAGATGCATCAAAGTAAGCCACCCTTAACACACACATATGCTGGGTTAAACAGCATTTTATTTGTTGAAATTCTGTTGTAACGTGATCTTAATGCTTCACAGGGGGACCAGTGCAAGTTTGAACATGATAATGTTGTTCCAGGGAAGAAGAAAGAACTGTGCAAGTTTTATGTCCAGGGATACTGTACCAAAGGAGATATCTGTATATACATGCACAATATCCTTTTGAAACATTTCTTGGATAAGCTTTTTCTAGATTAACATAGTAGTAGATAATCATGACATGACGCTAGTCAAAAAAAGAAAGTGTTTTCTGTTGTTTGTTTCTCGTTTTGGACCTTGACCCTAAAGTGTATGTGAGTATCCCTGCAAGTTCTTTCACACCGGAGCAAAATGTTATCAAGGAGACAACTGCAAGTTCTCCCATGAACCTTTAACCGATGTTACCAAGGAACTGTTGGAGAAGGTATGGACTAACTTGTGATTAAATATCTAGTTTCCATACAAATGCACACATTTCTACAAATGCTTGAATTGATATTTAGCTTCTGAACATTCGCAAGCACTCTATGCATAATTGAAACAATTAAGTAACTTCATAAAATGTCTTAGTAACTGTCCACTTCCAGTGTTATGTTGGTATTTTATAAGAAGTCCAGGTATGGTAAGCTGGATTAAGTTTTAACATCGTCTCTGGAACTCTTGAATGTCAGGATGACTGAATAAATCACACATTGGAAACCTAATTGCTGTTGCACATTTTAGATTCTAAATACAGATGAGGAAACTGTCAATGAGGATCAGCTGGAGTTAGAAGATTTGAGAAAACAAGGAATCGCTCCACTACCTAAACCACCTCCAGGAGTTGGATTGTTACCCACTCCTGGTCCTGGAAGTCCAGCGGATGGAGGCAAGAAGATCCCCTCTCTGTTTGAGATTAAAGTTCAACCGACTGTGGACCTGGCACAGAAGATTGCTCTAAGGTATTGTTGGAATTTATTGACTTAATCCTCTAAAAAGAATAGTCTGTCTTCATTAAATCACCCGCAAGTAGTCCCAAATCTGTATGAATTTCTTTGTTCTGCTGAGAGAAAAGTTTGTAACCAGGCTGTTTTGGGTCACCACTGACTTCCGTAGTATTTTCTTCATACTATGGAAGTCAATGGTGACCCAGAACAGCCTGGTAACAAACTTTCTTTAAAATATCTTCCTTGTTGTTCGGCAGAACAAAGACAGGGCAGAATTTTCCTTTTTGGGTCAACTACTCCTTTAACACTAATTGATTACATCCAGAATATTTGGTTTATATTTAAGCTTTGTCTGTTCACGTATCATATAACCAGCTTTTGTATTATAATTTAGCTTTTTTTTAATACTGTATTCACAAGTTGGCTATATCAATAAAAACATTTTCATATTCGATAATTATTTCTACATTCATAAAGATCATTCTGTCTTTAATTCAGCACCACAGTTACAACCGGTTACTTCAAATTGGCATTGTAGATTACCCATTCATTATAATTATTATAAAAAATATATATTTTTTTTCCCCCAATAGTATAAGTGTTAATGTTTTTGTTGCTGTTTTTGTTTGGGCTTTCATTTTGTAGCATGTTTCATTGTGGTTTTCATTCCAGGCCCAATTTCTACAACAGCACATCACCCCCTGCTGGACAGTTTCAAGGTGGTCCACAGTTTGGCAGTAGCCCTGAGGATATGCAGGCTGGCGATATGTCTTCTCCGCCCAATCCTTCCCATTCCCCTCATCCAGGCTCCATAGGAAGCCCTCCCCTGCCATTCACAGGTCCAGGAATGCCCCAAAGCCCAACAGGTCCACCTCCACCCCAGGGTTTTGGCCAGTGCTCTCCTATGCCACCTCCAGGCCAGCCACCTGCTTTTCATGGAAACATGCAGCACATGAACCGTCCTCCACTGACTCAACAGGGGGCTTCGTTTCAACCTGTGCCTGACATGCAAATAAAATTG
This sequence comes from Enteromius anoplus, assembly GCA_032359395.1. Lineage (NCBI taxonomy): Eukaryota > Metazoa > Chordata > Actinopteri > Cypriniformes > Cyprinidae > Enteromius > Enteromius anoplus. Next base: position 20,651,114 of record JAUMHG010000055.1, read on the forward strand.
CCTTTCCAAAACATGGGCCAGATGCCCTCAGAGTTCTTCAGGAATTTGTTTAGCAGCCAGTCTCTGGTCCAAGGGGGTAGGTCTTTATTTAGCATAATTTTGTATTTTCTCCAATAATAGATGTTCTAGTATATGATATTTATTAAAGTGCCCCTATTAAGCCATTTTAAAGGTGGCTAATATTGTTTTATGAGTCTCTTAAAACAGGTTTTAAGAAAATAATTAAAATAATTAAATTTTACCCCATTTCTAAATGATTCGTAAACGACTCGTGTGAAGTAGTTGCACGAATCAGTCTGTCAAAACCCCTCCCTCCTGTGATCCCTCGCTGCTGTGATTGGTCCTATATGATTGGTCCACCGCTACAGCACTGCACAGAGCTTGAACCAAAACTACCGTGGACAGTGCTTCTGTAAGCGAATCGGGCAAACCTCTACGTAGTGAACTTCAGCATTGTATAAATCATAACACTGCATTAAGCCATTGTTTATCATTACTTAAGCCACATTTACACATAGCCTGGTATTTAGTAAAAAGAATAATTCCTCCCCTCCGTTTTCAATAATAACATTGTGCACAAAACATCGTTTTCAAAAAAC
>JAUMHG010000055.1:20652211-20680848 GCA_032359395.1 Enteromius anoplus
GAGAAAGATTCAAATTGCTGGCGACTCATTTAGGCGAATGTGAGTCGACTCTTTTTTTGATAGACAATAACTTTATTGATCGTGCACTGTCAGCGTCACAACTTTGCAAATAGTTTATGTTCACATACAGCTACATGACACACTGCATGAATAACATGTTTGAAAAAGCATAGTAGGGGCACTTTACAAAAACAAACAATTGGTGCTCTGTTTCCCATTGTATGTTCAGATGAGGGACCCATGCAGGACTCGCAGTCACATGGTAATGCTGATTCCAGTGGGATGCAGGACTTCCTTCCAGCTCTGCTTTTACATCTCAACCAGAACAACCAAGATGCGGACCCTCACAGGGATGAGGGACAAGGGTCTGCACCTCCCAACAGAGAGAAAGGTTAGAGTGGGAAACATTTTGACAATATTGCTTTAACCCTGAGGTACTGCAGGTGTACTAAAACCTGGAAGTTATTTTTTTTAATTTCTCGATCCATCCTCCTGAAGTCAATGTTTTTTTTGTTTATGCCGTTTTGGTCAGGGGTTAACACAAGCTTGTAACATTTTATTCTAGGACATAAAATACATACTTGTGATATTTTGTGTTTTAATAAAAAAAAAAAGTGGCTAAGTGGGACTACAGAGATTGTTGGGGGCATTAAACGTAATCACAATGAATAGGAAAATTAATCTACTTACTGTTACAGCATATTTTTGTTTATTCTAGCACAAAATGTTCTTAAACTTTTCAGTTTGTAGATTTGAAGTAAAGATTAAAAATTTAAAAAATTGTAAGAAGCTTAATATTGTCAATGAAGGCATGCATTCGTGATGTAGTTTGTTTAAAACTCCTCTTCTGCAGATTGTTTTTAGGCTTTAAAAGTCATAAATATTTTGTGATAATAAGATTATAGTGATTAACAAAACTTGTTAAAATCATAAACCTTTATTTGTTACAAAGTTTTTTTTTTTGCAGTTGTATGCAATTTTGAAGTTTCTGATTACAGTTTGATTTTAAATGTTCATGTTCTAAAATCATTTCTGTTTATTAGATGAAGTCCCTAATTGGTACTCCAGTGATGAAGAAGAGGGCAGTAGTGTAACAGCCATCCTCAATACTCTAAAGAAGCAGAATGACATGCTGAAAAACCAGCCTAGCATGGGACCAGCTGACCCCAGACTCCAGAAGGAACGAGCTTTGCCCAACGATCCTCGAATAAAAACTGACCCACGTCAGCGGCCCCCAGATCCCAGGAAAGACGCTGGAGATGGTAACGGGGACCCCAGGCTTGCCAGAGACCCACGCAAGATGAAACCTTTGGACTCTTCCAAACCCGACCCTCATCGCCACCCAAACCCCCCAGTGAGCCATAAACCTCCCGCCGGGGAGGATGATGACGAATGTGAGAGAGAGCTTAGAGAACGAGCTGCCTTGATCCCATTGGATCCCGGCCCTGGAGCCACGCTGCGAGACCCTCGCTGTCAAATCAAGCAGTTCAGTCACATCCGGGTGGATATACTCCTCCAGCGCCCGGCGTTTGCGCAGGCCGTGGTTTGGGCTCCAGAGGACCTCATTCCTGCGTTGATTCCCAAACAGGAGCCCTCCATAAATCTTCCGCTTCCACCTTTAATCGCAGACGCTCAGCTAAACCGTAGTCTTTCCTCCCCACCGGAGAACCCTCCATCGTCAACCCTAACACCTCCTGATCCGCGTCTGGCAGCCGCCCGCTTCAAAGAGGGAGTCGGGCGACTTGGCAGTCCTCCTGGTAGGGCTCTGGATACTCGTCACCACCAACCGGACAAGCCCGTGGACCCACGTACACACAAAACTCTTGATCCCAGAATCAGTCGTTCTGGAAGCCTAGACTCCAAGCTGCCAGCTATGAGGGAGAGTCCGTCTGTAGGAGGAGCCTCTGATCTGCGGATACAGCGTGTATCTTCAAACCAACTGGTTAGCTTTTCCACTAAGCCCGAATCTGAAAAGTTGCCTCCATATGCTCCCCGCCTGGCATCTTCAATGGGTGCTGGTCTTGAAAGCCCAACCACTCTGCTAGGCGGGATAAGTTTATACGATCCACGCAATCACAGCCTACTCTCCCCGAAACGTGAAAATGAGGAGCACCCTAAAAAACCAAGTATCCTAAAGCCGTCTGTGAAGCTTCCGAGTTCTCCACCACATGCCTCGCCGCCGTCACAGGGAACAGGAGTGGAAAAAGACGAAAAAACTCCACTTGATGACTCTGAGAGCAACACAAGTGGCTGTCCGACGAATCCTCCCGTGCCTACAGTAATGCCAGCATCTCCTTGCTCGCCAGTTCGGCCGACAGCTCCAGCTGTGCACAACTTGCCTATTCAGGCACTAGCAGGATTGATACGGCCTGCTTACACTGACCCACGGCAGAACAAACCAGTGGGCCCTTCTGCTGGGGCTCTACTAGAGGATGAAGAGGACAAAGACAGCAAGAAGAAAGAAAGGCCCTTGAGGGATGTCTTTAAAACCTTTGACCCCACAGCCTCTCCGTTCTGTCAGTAAACACACAACTATTCTGAATATAGCTCATGCATTTACTGTATTCTGTAAATCTGTTCTTTGTATTCATCCTGCATGTATATGAAGCTTTTCTATTTATTTATATTTGTTTGTACATATATTCTCCACTGCTGCATCATGAGCTAACCAGATCTATTTTTCTTTTGGCCTCTTGTGCAAAGATTCTCATTGGATAGGAAAGGACTTTATTGCTCAAGAAGCATTTGAAGTATCTGGTATATGGAGACTTTGGTAAGCAGAGTCTTCTAAACTGGTGAGTACATGTAATATCAGTGACGCAATGGTTCTGTTGCTGTCAGCAGTTATTAAAAGGGACGTGTGGCTTAAAGTATTCATATTTGTAGTACTGTGTAATGCATAAAGCTCAAGAAAAAAAAAATGAAGTTTTGCTAAATTCCCATAGTATTTATCGTGCAACTACATACAAAGAATATATGAACACTGTAATATAACAGCACTTATACGTCTCATTCATGTCAAGTGTGCATTTCATCAAAGCGTTTGTGATGACTTTTCGTATGAGATTCCTTTCAGAGAATCTCTTGTAAATGGTTTAATTTTTAACAGAACTTCTTGATTTCATCTTTTTTTTATTGGCATTGTTTTTTTTGCTTCGATAATTCTGTTTTATTTGTAAATGTTTTTCCACTGAAATTGCTGAACTGCTCTTGTGTTCTTTTACCATTCTGACTGAAATGATAGTAAGGGAATTTAAATACAGCAGTCACTTTTTTTTTTAAATTCGATGTCTAAAATAAAATAAAAAGGATTAAGTGATTCTGATATTAGTGTTCTTAAATGGATGTCAATTTTGTGTTGTGAAGCCCATCACAATAGCAGCCAGCTGAGCAACTTTATTGTTGCTGTTTTTGCCTTCAGGTACAATGAACTTAGAGCATGATATTTTTTATATCTTCTGTGTCTAACTACAATTTTAGACTTGATGTCATTTATATTTTAGAATCATACTTTACTTACTCTTCAAATACATTTCGAAATATATACATTACATGTATAATTCTGACAACAAATAACACATTGCTATTATAAATAATAATACTGAAAAATATTGAAACGGATTGATTTTTGAAATTTGATTTACTTTTCTACAATTTAGTTTTAGACTTAAAACATAAATGCATGTATTAGAAGAGATACATTATTATAGTTTTACAGTAAATGATTTATAAATGAGATCAGGCCTGCAATTTCTACTTGGACACTGATAATAAAATATTAAAAATGTTTTATCTTTTGATTATTCTCTTGATATTATTCAGTGCCCTCAGAATAAATATTGTTTGTATTTTTTCGTACAGTACATTGTGTTCATTGTTTGTGAGGCTCAAAAAAAAGTATGAATCAGTGCGATACTTTTTTAACACACAATAACAAGGCAAAATCAAGACCCTTTATTTTGTGTTTACTCATTTGTAATTATCTAACACGTTGATGGGTGGTGCAAGGCTGGGTGCTGTTGAACGCGGGGAAGTTCTTCGTAGACCCAAATCATCAGTTTCTGGGTTAAGCTGTTCTTGTGCTCGGTGCATAAGGAGACTCTTTTTCCACTGGAAACAAAACGCCGCTGCCTTTGCTGCTTCTGAGTTTGGCTCAGGCTGTTTCAAACCCTGTACATTTAGAAAGAGTTATTTAAACCAAAGTTAAGCATGCTAAACATTGTACAAGAGAAGATAGACGCCACTACTTTCTACTTATTCTATGGTGGATAATGCTCCTTCACAATCGTACAATCTCACAAACTTTCTCAGTCGCACTTACCCTGATGCAGGCAGTCTCTGCTGCTCGTACCCCTTGGATAACTGTCTGGAGTAGATTTTGTGCGTTCTTCACTAGGATCTCGTCTGATGATTTGCACCAAGGAGTAACTGCATTAACACTGGAGAGACACCATGCACCCCTTGGGTCACATGAGATTTTTGCATGTTTAATTTATTGGTAAAATTGTTTGCACATGTTTGAAAGTGTCAGTGATTGTACTGATGCTGCAAGAAAGACCTTCAGTCAGAATTATTGCAAGTCAGGGAGATATACTATGGATTGTCTCTCACCTTGAAATGATGGTTAGTTGGTTGGAAATGGTCAAAATCTGCTCTGCGATGACAAAGAGCTCCTCAGTGCAATGCTTGTCCAGACAGTGGTCTGCTATGACACGCACAAACTGGGTGATTGAGTAGCCGCCTGAGACAAGATCTTTTGCAGATGTTACAAAAGCATCTTTGGTCTACAGGCAAAAACAACCTTGTGTCAGTATAGGAGCATAACCTTATATTAAAGAAAAGTTTTAAAGCTTCTGACCTGGATTGGCCCTTTCTTCTTTAGGTACTGGGCCATGTGATACAGTTTATCTGCCATTTCTTTTGTCACCTTGACAATCTGGTTACCCTGGTCATCCCACTTCTCAGTCTCTTGTTTCAGAAAGAGAGAAGTGTAAGAGAGGGTTGTATCTGCTAAGTTGATCACAGGACCTCTTGGGCTCTTCTGGGATGTCTCTTCCTGAGGTAGAGAAATACGTTACATTGCTTCACCTAAAACCGAGTTTAGCTCCAACTCTAATCAAGCAGCTAAACAAGGCCTAGCATTGGTGTATTTGAAACTTTAAGGCAGGTTTGTCGAGGCAAGTTGGAACTAAACTCTGCAGGACACCGAATGTGGTAACCTGTGATCTAAAACTTTCAACAAAAACATGATCGTCCATTTTTATTACCTTATTTTGTTCCTCATTGGACACATCTTGGACACTGGTACTTGGTTTGCTTTTAGTTGGACCTTGATTATTTGTGGGCCGAGGCTGTAGTGTCACCTTTTTTGTGAAACTTGGTGCCCGGAAGACTCCACTAGACTCTTTGCACCGCAAACTACACTTGATCTGTTCCTTTGTGACCGCAAGAATTCCATCTACTTTACAAATTTCTTCAACAAGGTAATGTGCCTTTGCTGACCAGCACTGTGACTGAATATCGAGGGTGAGAGTGTCTCCAAGAGTTTGGGTCTCTGCTATGAGTCTGGCTCTACTCACAATGTCTGACATCTGAAATGTTAAGTGGTCATTAATGAATCTCAGATTGGACCTTTCCTTCGGGTCTCTAATGAAATTGAAACAGTCCTGAATGGACTCTGTGGCACTTTTAACATTCTGCATGAGCAATTCTGCAGCACTTTCAAACTGTGCCAGAGTGTCTTCAGTTTCTATGTCACTGTGATCTGCTTGGACCGAGCATGCCAAAGCAATGGTATCTTGGATGGCCGTCACATAATCATGGTTAACTTTGCTTAGGAGACAAGAAAGTGCTTTTATTTTAATCTGTAGTTGTCTCTGAAGTAGCTCTGATTTCGCCAGCATCAGGACACTTGAGACAGACACTATGCCAACTTTTTCTGCAGCCTGTAGGTAGGAATCTGTAAGTGTCTTCACATCTTCTTGTAGTTCTCCTAGCAGTTTAACTTTATAGCTATCCCGACAGTTCAACGAAGACAGTCTTGCAGCTTCTTGTATGCGAAGTGAGTTCTCAGACATTACTGACAACCACTTTTTGGGTGTCATTTGATGTGTGATTATGTGCCCCTTACCATCAGCTGTTACTGTTCCCACAACCTTATCCAATGATTTCAACAATACTTGGACAGACAAGGCCCAAAGCATGCAGAGACCCTCAAGTTCATCAGTCTGAGTTGGTCTCGAACCCACTACATCTGTGAGATTCTTGGTGTTGGTTTGAGCTTTCTGGAGCTTGCTCTGCAAAGACATTATACTCTCATGACACTCGCCCATCACCTTTATTTCCACTGATGTTACAAGTTGCACAGCATCTGCACATAAACACATGACCTCTGTGAGTTCCTGTGTGATGGACTCCAACATATTGGGTACATAGTTTAGGAACATGGAGTAAACGGCATGATACCACATTCCTGCCACTGGCAGCAATATTACACGGGCGTTTTTGATGAGGTCAGAGAAGTCTGTACTGTGTTTATAAATGCCATCTGTACTAATGGCTGAACTCATGGCTGTTTCCTGTGCTGTCTGGACAAGCAATGGTGTCAAGGAAATGAGTTTGGAACGCAGATTTTCTACTTTCTCACTATCAGCTGTGTCAATGACACTGGTAGCTTCCCTTGTAGCTTGGGCATAGCTGTTTGAGAGTCCTAAAACTCCAGTGCAAGCCATGTTAAGAGCCTCTACATCTTTACCTTTGGTCATGCAGACAACTTCACACAACAGAGGCAGCAAATTAATATTATGGAGCTGTATAACAGATTTAAATTCTGTGACCGGTGCAATCCGTACTGCTTCAGGGTCTGGCACATCATGCTCCAGGATTAGTTGAATAGCTGGATTCTCTAAACCATCTTTGGGCTGACATGGAAATTCTTCACTACTGGAACTTTGCACTGAAGACTCAGTTTCTGATTTATCAGGATGGTCTTTAGTTGATCTTTCAGGTTCTGAAATGGGCATAGCACATGATACGGTGCCAGCAGACTGCCGGGCCCCCTCCCGAAGAGGGCTAAGGAGATGTGGATGCTGCAAACCGTCAAGTCCTTCACGTAGGATATCAAAGTGTTTTAGGGCTGTTAAAACACATTCAGAGATTAATGAGAAAGCCTCATTGCTAAGACTGGCATTAGAGTAGATATCGGTGACGCAACTTGTCACCTCAGCAGCAGATTCTTCTGCTTGCTTTATCAGAACCAGAAGTCCATTACGGTAGATTGGATTGTCACTCTTACTGACATGTTTTCTCACAAGCTGGATTACCAAGCTCATATGGCCAATAAGCAAGCTTGCCCGTTTTGTGAGATACTGTGCATCTTCATCTTCATATGCCTCAACAAACTCCATCCAGTTGCTCTGCATCTCCTGAAGAGCAAGACAGACAAAGTCCTTAATGTTTATTATGCTACTACATGCATGCAAGAGCTGCTGCAGCTCCTCTGACCATCTCTGTTGCATCTCTTTTAGTTTTCCAAGAGTTTCACTTGAACGCACATCGTCTTCCTCTAGATTTTGCACAAGTACACAAATCGCTTGTTTCAGTCTCATGATGCATCCCCTTGAGTTCTCGACGCCTTCAAGACTCTTCTCATCACATGCTAAAGCAGAGATAAAGCCAGCAACTTCTATAATCTTGTCAGCATGAGCTATGAAGGATTTAGATTCAACCTGAAGTGTTTCCACATGCAAATGATCTTCATCTTGCTCATCCTGGACGATACAACTCACGGAGTGCACTAACTGTTCCAAAGGAGTTGAAGTTGTGACATATATATCCATTACTCGCAACTGTGTGGCCTTTACCATAGCTCTGTCAAGTTTGTGGATTTGGTTCAAAAGCGAGGAAGCACATGTGTTTGGAAGCTGTTGACCATCACAACATTTCATTTGTTGTGACATCTCTGCCCAGAGCTGAAGGAGTTGCTTGGAGTGTGCAGCAACCTCAAACTGAATATCCCTGCGAGAAGTGTTTGCTACCGCCATGCTGTGGAACACTAGGTCACGAAGTATAATGTCAAAACCACCATCTGTAACACAGGCAGGATCAGAAAGCAGTCTTAGCATTTTGTTCCGTATTATGGTGTAGCATCCACACAAACCCCTGGCAGCTGGGCCACAATTGCTTTTGAGTGTGGCTATGATGTCATTTACAGTTGAGTCGACCTGGTTTAAGATGTACTGCTTTGCACTCAGTGCCTCCTCACTGTGTGGATGTTTGATGGTCGTGTACATGGCAGTATGCAGCATGGAGACACATTTTTTCAGTGTTTCTATAGAAGCCCTCAAACGCTTCTGTTGTTTGTCGTCACGCAATTGCTGAATTCTTTCCACCACCAAGTTGTGAAAAAGCAGCATTGCCTTCGAGTATATTTGAAATGCTTTCAATAAGGATGACATGTCTGCTGCAGCTCCAACTTGAGTAAGACACTGCAAGAGCCAATCAGCAGCTGCAGTGATCTTTCTTACAGTTGCATCATCTTCCACTAGAAGGATCTATAAAGACCAAAAGAAAGGAATCAATCATGACGTATTACAGTTACAGAAGTTGTGGTAAATATTTTTCTATGAAGCTTAAGAGATTTGAAAATGTTAAACTAAATCAGGTTTAAGGTTAGGGGTAAGCTTGCACCAAGACCCTAAATAAACTATGAATGCCATAAACATTTTTCAAGTCTTTTCACAGAATGAAGATCATCCGCAGCCATTCTAAAACGATGTCCCAAATCGCACCCTAAAACCCACTTTCTTGCTTTTGATTCCGCACTTTCGTGACGTAGTGGTCACAATTTGATGCATGTGTGTACCTTTCTAAAAACTAAAATAACGAATTTGACACTATCCAGCCTCAAGTTCACGAGGCAGCCATTGCCAAACCGCAAGTACACATGAAGTGTGCTATTTGACAAAGGGCCCGACACTATAGTTTTTTATTCTTCCTAATAAAAAACTTATCAGCTCATTAACAGAAACTCCAAGACCCGAATTGGTGGGTCGGATAAGGAAATCTGCAGCTTTTAGCTTTAACTTAATTTAAATGTAGATGAAGCAGCCAAGTGGTGGCCTGACGGTTAAAGATTTGAACTTGTAACCCTAAGGTTGCAGGTTCACATCTTGGTACCTATAGGGATTACAAGTTGGAACCCCATATTTGGCCACAGATTATGTCACTTTAATGAAGTCCTCCATAGGGTGACCATAAGTGCCATTTTTCTAGGATGTGTCCTAGCCAGGATTTCTATATAGACTTCACGAGTTCGCGCTTTCTCATTAATGCGAGGGAAATTTTAGCAAGTAAAATTAAAGCAAATTTGGCGAGCTGTCCGGGAATCGAGCCGGGAGAACGGCAGGCTCTGAACCCTAGAGGCCTGAGCCCTAGCGAGGGCAAAGGTTCGGTGCCCGGCTCGAACTCTCGGTGCCCCCAGGGGAGAGAAGGGGAGGGGGAGGGTTGCAAAAAAGCAAGATGCGGAAAGGAGGAAAGAGGGAGTATTTATAGCGGGTAGGAAAGAGGTAATTGGGCGATCTTGATTAGGAGATGCAAAGCAGCTGTGATTAATTTGACCATCGCTCCTCCTGAAACTCCGTTATTATCAAAACGATCACTAAAATATGTAGGAAAATGGCACGTATGGTTACTCTAGTACTCTTGTGTTTTTGAAAACTGAAGGCGCAGTTTAGATTGAAACTGAACTCTGCAGGTCTGTGGCCCTTCATCTGCATTACCTTGACCACACCTACTAGCACATTTTGAGTGGCTTCAATGAGTTCTTCTCTGTGATCTATGATCTCTGGTTGTATGCTGAGCTTTTGGGTTGCGAGGAGCACGTGCTGACCAGAAACAGTCAGAGATTCAACAAGTGGATCCATTTCCATCTTCAAGACATCATCATCGGTATCTTCCACTAACCTGTAAGCAATCATATGTGGTGTAATGTGAATGTCTGTCCTCTATAGAGCCATTAACACATTTAGTACAAACCACAATGCAATACTATGGCACGTCCTTGTTTTTGTACCAACCTAATGTACCATAAGGGTCTTTCGCACCGCAGGAACCATTTCGTATTACCCAAACTAATTGTGGAACCCAGCTTTTGGCGTGTTTGCACCATAGGAACTAGGAATGATTTTTAGTTCCAGGAAATCTGTTTGGAGGAACTAAATTAGCTCCCATTTCAGAGTAGGATCTAAAAAAAGTACTAAGAACTATCAATGATGCAAGTGTTTGCTGATTGGCTGAATGCATATGAAAACGCCCTCACCTGCCATAATTTAAAATGCTGTGTAAAACATTTTCTTTACTGAATGGCATTATACTTCGTCTACTGCGTTCTTCTTTGTTTTCCTTGTTGAACGCTGCATGGAAATGACATCACTGTTGACCGCCTTACGTGACTTCTTAGCACTTCAATGCAACCATTCAAATGGTACTGGAAAATAATTTGCGCGAAATCGTCCCAGTACTTAAGCACTGTACTTTTAGTTCTGGAATGAAAGCGGTGTGAAAGGCCCTGCAGTAACCTCAAGTTGTTTTTGGACATACCATATTTCCACCTATAATTCCCCCCACTTTTATAGAACTTTCTTCTTTAGCAACAAAGCATTTGCGTAAGTGATATATACAGTTTTTTTGTTTTCATGATGCAAAGCAGCTTTCATGTCAGCATTTATCATTTTGGTAATGTATTTATTTATATGCTACATCTTCTACCGTCAGGAGAAATACACAAAACTGACCTTTTTGCTACAGCTGCCATGTGTTTGGATGCTTTGGCCACGGCTTTAGCTGCAGCTTCCAGCCGGGTGAATTCATCCAGTTCTGTCTCGCTCCCACAGAGCAGGATGAGGTGACACAGGTGAGCGGACAGAGGGGCCACCACCTGCTCTATCGAGCCTGTTTTTATCAAGCCATCCTCCAGTATAGATGCCATTTTTCTCACACTGTTACAGAAACCATGTCAACATATATGTTACCTAAATCTAATTTTAGCTTTAAACAATTGTCTGATCAATGCATTTTAGATACTGACATTCCTGGAATAATATTAAAATATAAGCAGCTAGGTGATCTAAGATGATCTTTGTTAAATTACATATTAAAATAAGCATTTACCTGGTGGTGTAGTAGCTTGATGCAAGTGCTTTGCCTGTCACACCATAGCAGGTAATGAATAATGCATTGCTTTATGGGGCAGCACTTGTTTGTTGGCTCTCAGATATCCCATGGCAACCAGTCATTTATCCCAACCTAATTACCAAGTGATATAAAGAGCTAATGCAGTTTTATAATACAAGTAATAAATAATACAAGTTCAAATAAAACATTTTCATATTTTTCTAAAAAGGCTTTAAAACTGTTGGTCATATATGCTATATGCTTTGTACTTTCCTCCATTACTACAACTTGTTATAACTTTATGCAAACATTTATGTCCATCCATTATTCTAAATAGAAATGAATACTAAAAATAAAAACTCTTATGCATTTCCATACATTTTTCAGTATTTATGAACCATTTTACACTGAAACAAAATATTTTCAATAATTGGTTGCAAACAATATATTTTAACTACATTTAAAAAATAAAAACATGCCGAAAGTAAGTCAACTAAATTTGTTTATTTAAATGTACCTAAAATAAATTTTTGCAACCACTTCCCTTAAAAAAATGTACAGCCAGTAAATATTTTATTTTGTACATAAACTATGATTTATGACTATGACTCATTTAATAAAGGTATAGACAGTTTACACAAAACTGATAATTATACCTACTGTAATATTATAATGAACCAAAACAATAAAAAAACTCTACTTTAAATAAAATAAACATACATTTTTGATTTAAACATAATTTGCTTCTGTCTCTATCGTTAAAATGACAAACTACAACAAAATCACTAAAATGTTATTTAAAATAAAAATATAAAAACACACAATTTACAATATTAAGTAAAAATAAAGAAACTAATAGTATCTCAATGGCACTAAAACACTACATAAAATACAAAAGAACAATTTTAAATATATTTATAAGATAACTGCACACCGCATTTTGAATTCTCACTCTTAAGCATTTAGTTTTTGTAATGTAATGTATAATACTCACATACTGAAAAAATCGGACATGAAACGCATGCAGTGTAAACCGTACACTAGGATTACACTAGAGGGCATCAGTGCAACAAGAAAAACCACACTGCACTAAATATCTGGAAGGCACCAATCTGAGACGAAACATCTGTTTGTGATTTTTAATTTTAAAAAAGCAGTTTCAGTAGATAAATATACAGCTTGAGCTTGTACAACAAACATATTTCTCAATACCTCTATAAAACATCAGTGACAGTAGTTTATTCTAAAATGCTCAAAATGGGTGATACTGGCAACAACACTCACAGTTAGGTTACACACTTACAATGTCAAGTATGTGTCTCTCTGAAACACACCTAAACAAGAACCTGGTGTTGGGCCGGACATGCCAGTGGTGGTTATTGATCAAATAATACGAGATATATTTTTGGAGAATCTTCCAGCGATCATCTAATATCCAATTGCAAAGCTATTGATCAGTGGGTAAACGTCGAAGAAATGGTCTCTTTCAAATGAACCTTCTAAATTAGAGGAAAATGCAAAACGTAAGCAACCAGAGTTCACTTATTCAGTCAAAGTCAGAACGTCAAACGACTTCAGCTGGATGTGAAGTCTGACAGAACTTCTGAGCGAAGTTCACAAATGTTGACTGTTCCCATAAGCTCTAAAGTACGAGTTTGTGCCTAGTGATGAAGTACTTCACATTCCCACCTATTTTTAGGCTATTACACACTCCTGCATGGTTAAATCCAGGACCTATGCTTGCTTAACTTCCAAAAAAACTTGTTGTGGGACTTGTTAAAGGGATAGTTCCTTGCCTTCCCCAAAATTAAAATTGTCATTTCATTTTTCTGTTTTAATGATTTCTTTACTATGCTTCTGTGCCTTGATCTTTACCCTTGCTGTCTATGAAGGGTCAGAGAGCTCTCGGATTTCATCAAAAAAATGTGTATTTGTGTTCTGAAGTAATTAATGACAGATTTGGGTGAACATGTCCCTTTAAAATCAGGTGACCTGAACTGATTAGGCTGTGAACAGCTTCTATTTTACAGGTGGTTACAAAAGGAACACACACACACAAAAAAAGTACATATACTTTGTGAAAGACTATGAAGACAGAATCTTTTCCTTTGGGATAACATGCATCTTTCAGTGGGGTCAAAATCCAGTGCAGTACAAATAATACTCTAAACTGTGAATTTCACATATTACTAAACAAAACATATTAAAACTGAGAAAGTACATTGCTTACTGGACTGAAATTAAATGAGAACTGTCTGAAAATGTACTCTTGAATTTGTCGATTTTGAGAAATGTTTCATTTTATCGCTTGTTAATCCATGGATGTTCTGCAGTGAATGGGTGCTGTCCGAATGAGAGTCCAAACAGCTGATAGAACCACTCCAAAGTCTCAAGAAGTAAAAAGCTGCATTTGTAAATAAAAATGCATCAAGGTACTCTTAACTTTTTTTAACGGAGTGGTGTGGATTATAGTGATGCTTTTATGAACTTTGGACTCTGATTCTGATGGCAACCATTCACTGCAGGGTATCCACTGCGGAGTAAATGATGGAATGATACATTTCTCCAAATCTGTTATGATGAAGAAACAATGCATCTACGTCTTACTGTAGATTACCTCTAGATGAATGCCATTTTTTTTTTTTTTAGCACACTTTCATTTTGAGGTGAACTACTCAAGCAGTAACATCTTTGCTTTGCATCTCCTCTGTCGTTCACCTTTGTTTCAAGCACCATTTAACTTGCAAGTTGTCCGAATATGAGACACAAACTTTCGCTTCGCATTCTTTGGAGGTTAAAATCTTGAGGCGACAAAGAGGTACAATCCATCTTCAAGGTTCATCTGAAAACTGATGTGCACCAGAACACTGTGAAGGAATAACATCAACTCTTTGGCGTGTGTCAGTCATCAGTGCTTTAAAAACAACTCTTGAAGCTCTCTTCTATACAGTATGGAATACATTTTATAAAAAATAGATTTTTGCTTTTTAACAGCGCCCTGAGGGTTGTAATTGTCTGCTAGTCTTGACACGATATCCACATTCGTTCCAGGAAGTCTCTCTCTCCATCTCTTCAAGACTCACTGGCAAGAGGCCTGTCCCACTGGGATCAAAGGAGCTCCATACGGTCACCTCGAACATCAGCTAGATCACCATCAACTACAAACAAAAAGTGTCAAACCTCCGAAAAATCTGGAGAATATTCTTTTCTTCCACATATGGAAGGCTGGAGGGTCTGGGTCTTTGGAGGGAGCCGTGGTGAAGGTAGCAGCTTATTGGATTTTCTGAACCCAATCCAAGCTCTCATTGGCTCTTCTGGACCCAGTCCCAGCTTTCATCGCTGTCCTTCCTGTTCTTTTCGGCTTCTATGATCTCTCTGTAATGCCTCCTGAAGAAGCCCATCTGCAAAACATAAACATAATTGTTTAATATCGGGATACGGGGAGAAACACCTTTCTGTAAAAAAATAAAATTAAAATAAATATATATATATATATATATATATATATATACTTGTGTTCAGAATGAATGCTTTAAGTTTTTAAAAACGACAGTAAAGACATGTCTAGTTTTAAATAAAAGCCCTTCCTTTGAACTTCTATTCATCTAATAATCTTGAAACAAATGTGTAAAAATTTGAAGTATAACCGTTTCCAACCTTAATTTTAGAACGATTTCTGAAGGATCTAAGACTGGAGTAATGATGCTAAAAATTCAGCTTTGCATCACAGCAATAAATTACATTTGAAAACATATTACAATAGAAATTGCAATAATATTTAACTATTAGTTTTGATCAAATAAATGCAGCCTCGTCGAGCAGAAGAGACTTGATCCCATCTTTTCAATGGTAGTGGAAACTTTGACTGGCAGCTCAAATACACCAAACTAAATGCAATCCTGCTGTCATGCAGTACATATGGCCATTAAAATACCTATTTAATCAAATTAAATGGAGTCTATGAAACTTTTTCGGGGCCTTGACCCAACAAAAGTTAAGGTTTCATTATGAAATCCCTCATGACTGATGAAATTCAAACTGCAAGAGGAATGCTTAATCATATACAGGCATCCAAAAACATTATTTACGTCCTATTACTAGTTGGAATTGATGCCTGGATTGAATATGTTAAAATAGGAATGAAATTTAGGTTGCTAAACACACACAAGGTTATTAAACGACTTATTAACGAGTCCTTGTTACCATTAACATCTACTTACTATTATAATAACAATATATTATGCATAATTACATAAAAGATACCCTAAACCAAACTCTCGAGCTAACCCTAACTGTATAGTAAGTAGAGGTATTTATTAATATCACTCAGTCATTAAATGTAACAGTACACTGTAACAAGGGCACCTTAAAATAAAGTGCAACCAATTTGAAACATAGTAAATATGATGCTTCTCACTTTTTTAGCGTTTCCCAGAAGAAAAAAAGAAAGAAAAGAAAATCGCAAAGATTCTGAGCGAGTAAATGATGTCATTTTCGGGTGAACTATGCCTTTGTGAAGTTGGAGCCAGTGGCCAGGGTGGGAGTCAGATAACTAGTGGGATGGGTGACACAGATAGCGCTACTGTAAAGAAGCTCATCAGCTCAGGAAATGTGCTGTTCCTCTTCCTGTGACTCAACAGGTTTGTCTTTGTTTGAATGCGGTTTATTGATTCAGACCCCGGCTCTCTCCAGGCATTTCCTGAAGCTGGAGTAGCGGGACATGTGCAGCTCATGTTGAGGAGGTTTATTTTGGCAGATTTGGGATTTGGGGGGAAAAGTATCCCTGCACCAACATTCCAGGATTGGCTCTAGCGTTCCCGCTAGAAAGTAATGGAGTGGAACAGAAAAGAAGGACTTGTTTTTGTACGTGTAAATTATTGTCAACGCTGTGTTTTGTTGCTTTACGGTCATTTTAGAGCTCTCTATTGACCCCTCAGGCTAAGAACAACAACAGTAGTGTGTGAATGAGAGACATGTGACCCAGCACTAATTCAAATCTGTATCATTTCATTGTTTCTTTTTATGTTCAGGTACTCGTGTACTGTAAAAACGGTGTACTTCAAACAAAACGGTTCACCAGCATTCGCTTTACTCTGTCTTATTGTGGCCAAGGATATTAAAAGCAGCCTGATGCTAATTTAGCTGTAACGGGACGCTGCACATGAGCAGGTGGCTCTGCTCTTTCAAGACACGATGACCTGACGGGTCACAGTCTCCGCTTACACTGACTTTGCTGCAGGAACTGTCTCAGGCATGCGGTTTGTACTCGGTTTCTGGTGAAAAGACAAAGTGAACGTGACAAGCAAGCAGCCTCACCAGGAAGCCTGTGTGTTTTGGACCAGTGAGGACGGATATCTAGTAGAAAGCCTGGTGTATATTTGTGTGGTACAACATTTTCTGTTAGTTCTGGTTTTCTGTTTCTATCAAGCAGTCATTCTTAAATTTGTGAGAAATGACAAGTTGATCATGCTGTT
This sequence comes from Enteromius anoplus, assembly GCA_032359395.1. Lineage (NCBI taxonomy): Eukaryota > Metazoa > Chordata > Actinopteri > Cypriniformes > Cyprinidae > Enteromius > Enteromius anoplus. The sequence goes on from JAUMHG010000055.1 coordinate 20,668,858, forward strand.
CAAGCTCATGAACTCAATTTTCAAGGCATTTCAAGTGGTTAGTAGAGCTGGGTTATATGGTCCAAATGTTTTATCACAATATATTTTTTTTCAAATTATATGATATTGATGTTGAAACATTTTAATGTTATGTCATTATGTCATTAAGGAGAAAGGAAATGCTGTCTATTTGTTTGTCAGGCATCATGAGTTAATGTATTATTTATATTATCTATAAAAGAAACCAAGGACCAGAACCAACAAGGACTGAGGAACATGTGTCAATCTGTAGCACTACCTTCCAGAGCAGCACCGCCAGCAGCAGGAAGATGAGGATTCCCACGAGGAGGCTGATGGCGATGATCCATCCCACCACGTAACCCCTGGGCTCCTGACTGTGAAGGGCCTCAAACACCAGCTGCAGGACAACATAAAGTGAGTGAACATACTGTACACGTGAACCAGACGGGACACAACATTCGGCATAACCTCACTGACTTAAATAAACATATTACAGATCGTCATTTCTCAGCGGGACTAAAGATCAGACTTTACAGACTGTATGAATCACCGTGTCATTTCCTGAATTGTATTATGTCTGTGCTGAGTCTACGTGTATTGGGTGTTGACTCGATCAAAAGGAAATGGGATTTCATTCTTCGTCAACAAATCAATCAAACACAGGTCTGGGAAGGTTTGTATGAATGAGAATGCCAGGAAGAGTTCATTTGTTTTCAACTGGACATCATTATTTGAAGTCTGGCTTAAATGAATGATTATTTTTGGATGACCATTCCCTCTGAATAACATACATATACAGTTTCATCCACAATATGTGTTGTAGGGCATCTGTGCTCGCTGACCCTTATGTGGAAGAATTTCACCCCTGAAACCATAATGTACTGCCATAAAAACACAGCGCACAGTTCCCTCAATGGATCTGGATGGAAATGTTGCATGAAAAGCTAGCAGAAAATCCCAGTCTGGAGCGAGATGCCAGCCCAGATAAATCTTGCTTTCGTTTCTGGATACATGTTCTCTCCTTAAATTTGAGGGTCAACGGGGAAAAAAACACTTCATTTGTGGTCCCCACACTGCAAAAAATGGCTTATCTTACTAAGTATTTTTGACTTGTTTCTAGTCAAAATATCTAAAAATCAAGAATTTTTTCTAGATAAGCAAAATTCGCTCCTTTTTCCATGGAGTAAAAATCTAAATTAAGTGCATTTTGCTTAAAACATGTAAAAATATCAGCCAGTGTGGTAAATAAAGAATCCTTAAAACAAGAGCATTCAACTTAACAAACTGGCAGATAATTTTGGAAACTGAGATACAAATAACACTTTTGATAAAGTTTGGAAGCGATCTTAACCGGAAATCTTTTTTTTAAATATATATATTTATATTTTATTTCAGCTTTATTTTAACTATCAACTTTTACTTTTAATAGTTTTAGTTTGAGTTAATAATAAAGTTTATACATTTTTTTTAATTAATATCAAGCTCTGTATTCAATGTCATTTTTATTAGTTTTGGGGGTTCTACTTATTTAGCATTAATTTAGTTTTAATGGTTTTATTCATTTTAAGAACTTACCTATACCTATTTTATTTTAATTAGTGGGCACGGCAAAATACTGTAATAATTTTAGTTTTAGTTATAAAATAAAAACAATGCAAGATATAAACATCATCAATGAAAACTATAAAAGAGCTCTAATATCTTCCTCTATGTGCCATCTTTGGGATAAACATTTCTATACTATCAGCCTTATTTGTATTCAATGGAAACTAAAGCGTAAGATATATGACACTAAATATATCTCAAGCATTTGTTGAGTTCAGCTGACTAAACTAATAATTCAGCATCATACTGTATAAAGGTTTAATGCTCACAGTTGGTCTGTCATTTCCAATTAGCTCAGGTTGCTGCGAACATGACAGAAATGATACAGTAGAAACAGGCTACAAGACTGCGGTATTAATGCTTAAATGTGGCCAATGGCATTTGTAAATGAGAGTTGCTTGTCCAGCGTTTGCCCCAGGGAGCGTCGTGTGTGACTTAATAACGGAGTGCTTTGGGACCGATGCATTTCCTAAGTGCTGAGGGCAGAAGGGGTACAGACACTTTTAACAGCCCTATTAGGAATTGGCCTCTACACTACAAATGTGGGGCTGAAACTGGGTCAGAAACCCAATCAGCTGAGAGTAAGATGCCATGGCACCAGACACGGAAACACAGTCCCATATTCCTCCAATCAATCGGCACGCCGAGGTCTGCAGTACTAGAGGCGACTGTTCTCGAGCACAGCTGTAGTGTAAAAAAAGGTCCCCTGTTCCCAGATGAATGGCAAACTCGAGCCAGCTCTTAGCGGCTACTACGAGCCGATGAGCTCAGAGTCATGCGATCGGACAATTTCATTTTCTTCCATGCATCAGGGGTCCTGACTGCTCTCAATCTTACATTGAAAAGCAAGAGGATGTCAGAGGAAGTCTCTTGAGTGTAGATTATGATAATGGTACAAATATGCTATCCAGAGACGCTTGACTGTTGGATTGGATTATTCATGCGTTTGGTCACTTACAGAAATCTCCTCTGGAAGTCCGGTTGAGACCTCCACGGCCCTGTTGTCCAGCTGGACGTGACCTCGTGTTACAAACTGGATCACAGAGGAGCTGTCCTGCAAACCACACACCACGACAGACCAGAGTTATACTTACAACCAAAACTGAAATTAAAACCATGAAACAAAAAGGGTCTTATTCACTAAACGTGTACGCACAAATTTTAAGGAGAGATCGTGTTGTTAGAGAGCAAACAGTACTTCAGTTTGCTGAGACAGACATAAATTGCTTTAAAAAGTCTTTATCACACTCGGACACTTCAATAAGTTTTTATTTGATTACAGCAATAACTCACCCTCTGTAGTATTTCAGTGTTCAGTAGCATTTGCACATCTATACTCGTGGCTTCTTCTTTAGCTTGAGAGCTCAGACTGCAGGAAATGGTAAGACACGCTCTGCCAGGCCGGTCACAGTCCTGTTGACACAGGATACCATCAAAGATTCACTCGTTCAGCACAAAAACTTGTGTGAAATGAGTAGTTGAGTGTTTTATGAGGCATTAAATGCTGTGATCCACTGCACTAATGTACATGCATTGACAAAAATTCCTGACAAACAACAATAAATATGCAAATATGGCTTATTTCCAAGTGCTAAATGCATTTTAATGCCAATTTCACACATTGCGCTTTTTCCTCTGAACTATGAACAATAAGTGCTTTGTCATACCAGAACTTTTCTGCCTGATTTGGTGAAGAAAGCAAAAATGGTGTGAAAGATGCTGTCCTTGTCCTGAGGGATTGTGCATGGTTTGGGGTTCTTGTGCCACGTGCAGTTCCCTCGACCTTCAGATACCTGCATACATACAAACAGACAAGAAGAAAATCAGTGAGTCTCACCGATCTTCCTCAGCTAAATACAGTATAATCTGATTTCATCACAGACCTGCATTTTAATTCCAATTAAAGTTATATGTGCATGTACTGTGTACATTCATTATGTATGTATAAAGACACACATTTACACATATTTACATGTACTGTATATATTTCTAAACATAACATTTTCTTAAATATATACATCCATGTGTGTGTATTTATATATACATAATAAATCTACAAAGCACACAACACACATATATTATGTACACAAACAACTTTAATTTTAGATGCAATTAATCATTGCCTGGGACTAGTTACTTTGTGTATGTGGAGCTGCGTTATCACAGAAGTTTGGATTTGAATCTTTTTAGAAGGTTGCATCATTTACTTTCCTGTTTAATACTGTCAAGCTGCTTTGAAATAGTCTGTATCGTGTAAAGTGCTATAAAAATGAGGTTGAATTGACTTGACTAATAGTTATTTTTAATATTTAGTGTATTATTTATAAATAAATTGTCATGATACCTAAAATCTACTTAATTTGATTTCACTTTGATTATGACTCAATCTCAGACCTGCTAAGCAATTCAGATAACGAAAGGACGCTCCTTCCCAGAGGGAGTTGGGAAGCCTTTCTCTGACAGCATGTCCCATCTGGAGTGATTTAATGTCCCGCTGCCCCCAGGGAACACTTCCCCTCTTCCTTTAACCAGGATCCTTTCCAGTCAGACCCTCCATAGAGGAAAACATCTGAAGACCTCACATTGTCTTCTCTCAAGTCAAAGAAAGGTTCTCTGCCGGTTTCACGCATGATTTTACAAGCTCAATAGTCTAATACAACAGTGCCGTCATTCATGGGCTGATTTCACTACAGTACTGTTCAAACCTAAAGACTGTCAACCAAACAAATTGGAGATTAAAACACATTTTTCTGAAGCGACTATGGCTGGGCGAAATATTGTGCGATATATCTCATCAGTAAAGCTGGTTCTTTGATTAGCGGAAAATCTCCATTAGCTGTAGATCACTGACAAGCTACGCAATATTCTGTTCAGTATTGCAAATGAATCACCTGCGATACTGAACAGAATATTGCGTAGCTTGTCAGTGATCTATGGCTCTGTGTATTAACGGCAGCTACTTTTGAAAACAGCTGATGGAAATTTACCTCTAATCAAAGAAATGTATTTACTGACGAGATGTATACGACATGAATATATCGCCCAGCCCTAGAAGTGACCATGCCGTTTTAGCTTGCTTTTACAAGTTTTGAGCTCTTTGTGACTTGAGTGTAGTACTGTACCAGGTGTCCTAGAGAGCAAGTTTACTATGTCAGAAAAGTGTTCTGAGGTCATAACAGTATTGAACAATGAACCATGTAAATAAATTTGATTATTTATTTAATAAGATCAGTAATCTGCACCTACATTTATAATTTGTGCAAAAAGGAACAAAACTAGTTGGTGTTCTACCGCCACTAGTGTTTTTTTCAGCTGTAAAAACTGCAGAGTATTGCAGTGTATACGTCAGAAACGTACATGCATGACACAATAGCTGCACAAATAACATTTGTGTCATCATGCTAAGAATGTTACACAACCCAACATTATTATAGCCACCAACCTAAACAATAACAGACCAGAGTTAAATGACATTTGAAGGTAGTTTGATTGCCCCACTGAGTACAAACTGAGGCTTTTTGCCACCACACTAATGCAAAAACCAGAGCACAAATGAAGTATGTTCAACACACCCATACACTTGCCAAGTATTCCCTTTTGCATTGAAGTTCTTGTTTGTTTTAATGAAATAGGTATATTGTTGGTTTTCAGAGTCAAATTAACCCTAAATATATTTTAATATTTTAGTCTATGCTACTATAAAAGTTTTCTGTTTTTCAGAGTGTAGATTTTTGGCGAATTGCATAGAAACCAATGGGGGTTAATTTGATTGTGGGCACAGCATGTACAGTCTCTCCAAAACACATTAATGTGTCGAAACTTTGCATGCACATTCATGACCCTAAATGAGGAAAAAGTCAGCAAATTTCAAGATGAAATAGTTTAATTAGTGTATCAAGCTGTTTAAATGTGGGCCAAACTGATCTGAACACAAAATGAGGGTTGAAGGGTGTATTGTCTACTGTTTGTTTTTCCACAAAGCTGATGTCACGTAACTCTCTCTAATTTAAGACATCTCATCAGCATCGAGGGACCAGCCCAAGCTGTTTATGTATAAATGCCCCATGTGTTTTCAAGTCATGTGAGGAGTGGAATTCCTCCACGTGTGCATTTTTAATTAGGCTGAGTGTTTATGCTGTCCATGTGGGTGCCTTGGAACCTCCACTCCTCCTTGAGCCGAGCATTGCCTTTGTGCTACAGGTTAGTCAGGGTGAACAGAAGCTTTCCCCAAGTGTCCCATTCCACCCTTCTGTGCAAACCATTTAATCCTCTCGTAAGTGATTCCATATGGGACGTGCAGGGTGGGATACAAACCTCCCCCACCCTCCCATTCATGGTAAACAGGTTGATCCCTGGCCTGATCTAGCAATATGGCTGATGCAAGGGTTAAATCAACACAATATACGTTGCTGGTCTTGAATTTCTTCCCTCTGTATAAGCTTTTTGTGAGTTTAACTACCTAAACCTATCTCCCACCTCAACTCTGACCTCATTTTATGAGAACAGAACATAATCAACACGCTGCTCTTGCTTCTATTGCTATAATATAGATAAAGCCTAGCTCTGTATATTTAGCTTCAAAACATGCAACAATTGTGGCATTTATAAAGTAGCAATCTTATACTTTACCTTAGGTAGAAACGATGTTTTAAATGTAATATAAGTAGTAAAAAAATGACACTGGACTTATTAACAGCGTAATGCAAGTACTACAGGCATAATGTGAAGCTTTACATTTTTAATAATGTACCAATCTAGCTTTAAATTATTCCACTTATCCCATGAAGACAAATTTAGTCTTTCGACTTCTCAAAGTACTTACTTCACCAATTTACCTTCAAAATGCTTGTGGCACCATTTTGGATGTGTTTGTTTGGAAATCATGTAGCAAAATGATAAGGAATAATTCATGACAGGGCCATTGCAATTGTTGCAAACAAATGCACCCTAAGGTTACAATGCAGCTATGAAGCAATTTACGGTAATTTTCATTAATTCACAATAAACGCTACAGTAACTGATCTTTGCACACACTATGAGTTTGGTTTTAAAATGTTTAAGTTTATAAGACGCATTTGGCAAGTCTGATGAGATGTGCTAATAAACCTCCTGTTGTCAACAAAACAGAAGATGCAGTTTTCTGCCAAAATAACAGCTTGTTGTTTTAATGTTTGAAAATGAGGAAATTAAGACAGCCACAAATATTGTTTCTATTTTGTATACTATATTGTTATTTTATAGTTGTATTGAACCTTTCCCACACCAATCGTGCAGCTCTAAAAGTACAATAAAGATCTTGCTTAAAATAGCATATATTACTAGTAAGAACATGGTAAATTGATGAGGAAATTATACATGTTTTCGAAGACTCTGTCAACCAATTAAACAACAATGCTGTGGTGTAGCACTAAATAACACAAAAACGATGTGAATGAAGTTTAGATAAATAAACAAGCACAAGACTGGCAGGAACTCACTTGTGTGTCAATGATATGGAACATATCTGCTCCACTACCAGCCAGGCGGTTGGGTATCCTGATGTCCACCGTGGAGCCTGGAAGTCTGCTGGGCCCATTGTTTATCACCTACACAAACAACACACCGGAAACAGATGAACACCGGCATTTATGCTCAGCACAACAACTTCCAACTAATAGTTGTAAACAATACCCTTCATATACGACTGAAACACATTATAATGCAGCTTGCTCCCGGCTTTTTTCTAATGTGACATTTTTAAGTAAGATTTTGGTTTCCTGAGTTGGGGGACAGTCAATATTTGAAAATTTAGTGTCTTAAAAGCTCTGACACTATTAGATGGGAACTGAACTGAGCTGGTGATGGCATCGCTGTTTTCTCCAATGCTCCTTTATACAGTTATTTAATCAAATGGATCACCAATGAACTAAATAATAATAACAGTTGAAATTTTAGATCTGCTTTTGCATCACTGGCTGCGTTCACATAGCAGCAGAATGCCGTTGTCAATCCTGTTTTTGAGTCCTTAATACAGTTACGTTTACACACAGTTCATTATTTACGGGTGTAACAAGGATTGGACAACTGTCTGTTACGTCACACACTGTGGAAGAGAGCAGCTCTGCCACACAAACGCATGTCTATCGTGTGCTACGTCCTTTCATGTGTGTTTTTGGTAACTTACAGTAAAGGAGAAATAAGCTGCATGTCATCTTAAAGTTTTATCTCGTAAATGTTTCTTGTACAATGGATTAATAACCAGCCAACTGTACTAACTTTCAGATTCTGCAATGAACTGAACTGAAAAACATCACACCTGAACTGCATATCAACAAATTGCACTGTGGGATACCTGAAAGGTGAAGTTGAGTGGCTGAAAGCTGCACTCCATGTCTTCCAGCTGAAGGAAGCGTGATCGGTCCACTGAGTTTCCATACACAAAAGATGTAGGCGTGACCACACTGTAGAAAAGGACTTACAGTTACTATGGCAATCCTTCAATGTACTATATTGTTATAGTCTCTCTATATGATTCATTTAATGTATTATATAGAATAAGTGCTGCTGTCAGAATTATTTATTTTAGTAAACCATTGCAAACTCTTGGAAACTAGTCCATGTGTCTGCAGAGCATAGGTCTGTCTGTTTACACTAAATACAATCTTTATATTCATATACTGATTACAGAAACCGTCTGATACAGTACGTATGATGTGAACTTGTTAAATGACATAAAACAGACTTTGATCTGATTTAACATCCAACCCCTGGAGATCATGTTTATATATTAAAGTGTAGCCTCTGGCGCGCTCCTCAGAAACATTACAGGGAGGACGTTCTCATTATCAGCCTGTACATCTTGCTGAACATGTTGTGTATTTAAGGCTCATTCATCTGCGAAACGAGTGAGCCAGTAACACTGAAATTCTCCAGCGCCGCAAAGAAACTGCTGCCAAAAAAGAAATGTGCACATAAGCGTTGTATACTGAGTGGACAGCAAATTTCTGGTGTTATCAGACGTCTGGAAGTGTAATGGGCTGCAAAGCTGTTACAGGAATAGTGGATCCAAAAACCAATTTAAAGAAAACTTTCATATTATGAACTTTGCCTCATGTTAAAAACCTGTATGACCTGATTCTCCTTTAAAGCACCAAAGATGTTTTGAAGAAAGTTCAATCTGATCTTATGCATTCAGCGAAAGGGTTTATTTTTGATAATCAGGCTTCAGAGGACTTTGAATACAGATCACAAGTTTACTTTTATAACTACTCTTTTTATTTTGACAGCTTCCAATTCACAAGTTTTGAACATGAAGGTGAATAAAGTGTAATTCTCACCCTGTGATTGTTGTGTCCACCTCATGTACCAGCGGTATGGACAACTCCAATGTGTTATCATCAAGTGTGCTATCATGTTCTGGATTGGCACTAAGAAAACAAATAAATATTGATAAATAATAACACAAACAATTTATTTTTTAATATATTAGGTCATTATTCATTCACTTAAAAAGAGGGGTTTCCAATATATAAATCATATAAAGAAAGGAGGCATTAAATTGATCAAAAGTGACAGTTGAGGCATGTAGAAACTTGTCTATTTCAAATAAATGCTGTTCTTTTGAACTTTCTATTTATCAAAGAATGCAAAAAAACAAACAAACATAATACTCAGAAATGTTTCTTTAGCAGCAAATCAGCATATTAGAATGATTTCTGAAGGATCATGTGACACTGAAGACTAGAGTAATCATGCTGAAAATTCAGCTTTGCATCACAGGAATAAATTACGTTTTACAACATATTAAATAGATTTTGATCAAATAAATGCAGCCTTGGTCAGCAGAAACAACTTCAAGAGTATTTACAAATCTTACTGACCCCAAACCTTCGAACAGGTGTACAGGTATGTACTGACACACATGTGTCTTTAACATACAGAGTAATAGATTAAGTTTCTACTGTAAGATGGCCAAATGTGCATTATGAGAGCAGCATTTGCCTCACAGAAAGCTAAGAGATTTCTGAGCAAATTAAAACACATCTGGCCAGCATTAGATTAATATCATCATGACTTCAATATCAAGGCTTAAACAGCCAAATAGGGAAAAGTCCAAATGTCTAATCTATCTAGTTGCTTCATATATAAACAATAACATTCTCTAATGTGGACTGATGATGTGAACCATGTGTATTTTAAGCATAGAAATAAATCACACATTTTTAAAGAGGGGAAAGTTCATTAAATTGAGCTCACCTTCTAGCGTGAACTAAAAATAGCAGTGTCTCATTTTCACCAGACAGACGACTTGTGTCGAAAAGCACCGATAGATGGTACTGAAAAGAAAAGGTTAAACTGAATTGCACAATGATGTACTAGATCACCAAGTAAATCGTTAAGCCATTAAATTGACACACTACCTTGGTTTGCGCTCTCATGAAAGGAAATCCAATGCTGCACTTGAGGAAGTCCAGCTCTACCAGCATACAGGAAATGCCCTTCTCTTCCTAGAGCCCAAACAAGACAGAAAAACACCAAATGACAGTGAGAATAACCAGTTGAAACCTTCATAAGCTGTGCTAATTTGTTGAGACCCCAGCAGAAAGTCACAGACCGCAGAGTATTTCATATGCTTTAAACAAAACAAAACACGAAGAAATCACTGAATGCCCTGCAAATATACAGAAGGCACGTAATGGTTCACTGTTGACAAAAAAAAAGAAAGAAAATAAATTCTTGCAAGCTGGTTCCGATGTTCATTACAATTATGTTTGGATCTCCAATTTAGATATGTGTTTTAAGAGAAACAAATCTCTTGCCATTTCAAGCAGTGTGCACACCTGTTCTCTGTTCGGCTAGATTTGAAATAAGTTTCAAATTTGTTGCAGCATCTGCGATCAATTGGAATGCAATTGTGCAAGTGTGCACACTAGCAGAGTGGCGTGGAAGCTCATGCTACTATGGATCAGTAGTGTGCATAACTCTTTATGTAAAAGTGTATAACGTGCATGGACAACTTAATAATAAACACATAGGGGGAAAATTAAATATGTTGCTATTGTCTTCTGCAGAACTGCTTTATAGCTGAAAATGAATTCATTTCATAACTGATAACTTTGTGAATTGGTACTTTTATTGAATTGAACTGAGTAAACATCAAAATAAAGAATAATGAATGACCACATTAAGATGCTTTATAGCTGAATTGAACTCAATTCGTACAATATGAATTGAATCATCTCTGAACTGAACCCAGCTAAACGATGACACAATTTACTTCAGTAGAGCTGCTTCATAGCTGAATTGAACTAGTTTCATACAGTAATTGATGAACTTTGATTGACCACTGATCAAAAATGATTCTGAATTAAAATGAATACAAATTTTATTTCATTTGTTTTATAACTAATGACGTTCACAACATTTATTACACCGAATTGAATCAATAACCATTCAAACTGAGCTGCTGTTTTAATAATTGATAACACTTTGCAACATCAACACTTTGAACACTGAACTAAACTGAGAAGAACAATGATATTATTCTTAGTAGAGCTCCTTAGCTGAACTACAATTTGTTTCACACTTGATGAATTTTACTACACAAACACTGCTATTTTCATGTTTATTAATAAGAAGATGCTTTGAACCAAACTGTGTCGCATGAAGTGCTATGTAAATAAATGGTACTATATTCTCACATGCATTGTAGGAGAACAGTAACAGGGACAATTGCCTGTGAGAGCAAAGAGCTTTTTCTAAACACAGCAGAGCAGCACCGGCTGGTTTGTGTAAACAATTCAGATTCGAGCCCATGAGGAGTGAGCATTCCTCGAGCGAAAGTTCACCAAGTTGTCCTTTTAAAGAGCAGAGAGCCTCTGATAAACCAGACAGCCTCACGCTGCTGAAACAATGCAGAGGATGAGCGCTTAACTCTGGGATCTGGAGTTCCACGTGAGGTCCCGCACGTGTTCCCATTCTTGAGTTTATATTCAAGCTATTCTTAGCGACGTTGCAGCAATAACAAGAACTGCTGCCGGAGAAAATACATCAATAAGTAGTCAAAAGCAGCTGAGGGGGTGCAGGAAAGCCTGGGAGTGTTTGCAAAACTCATTTTTCATGCACTTGGCGGCTCTCTGGGGAAGAGTTTGAGGCTTTGGCCTCACGTTCTGCACTCGACTGATGCGAACACCCTGCTCCCCCCAGATCGGAGTACTGCTAACGTACAGCAGGGCACCTCGAATGGAGGCACTGAGGAATAAATGTGGCCCGTTAATCATTTCTGAGTTCTAGTGTGCTCTGTGGTTGACAATTTGCGGTCTGCGGCTCATATCCGCAAGGGATCATGCATTTTTACACTTTCTGGCTATAGCTCAGCTTCCTCTAAACATGATATTAGGCATATAT
>JAUMHG010000055.1:20687291-20698358 GCA_032359395.1 Enteromius anoplus
AAATCTGCCTCTAAAAACTAATTAAAACTAACTGAATTTGAAAACAAAAAGTCAAAACGAAATAAAAACTAAAACTAGTGAAAAATCCCAAACTATTATAACCTTGATATGGGGTGCTGAATACTTTCTGTACCCACTGTATGTGTGTTTGTGCTATGCATGTTTCAAGTATAAAGTATCACATCATCATAGAAACATGGTGATATCAGACTTTATTAGACTTAATTGCGAGTCAGCTGGTCATTCTGTGTAAAGAGCTCCTAATCCTTCACTCGGGATGTTGCCTTGGAAGACAGCTGCCTATGTAGGCAGGAGACAGACAGGCAGCTCGGTTTGGGCCACAATTATGTACAGACTGAACTGATTAGTGTCGAGAGCTTAACTTTGTCAGAGTTGTATACTGAGCAGGAGAGGAACACTTTCAAATGGGCTGCTTTTGATATGCTATCGATTACAATCCTCACTGGCTCCCTCAGTGCACACAACACGTCACCAGCTGTGGAAGTGAACCACATACTGTACATCAGTAAAGCCTGTTTGGAGGTGTTTATGTAAACATGGTAAACAGACCTATCAAAGACAGGCCACACAACAACCAGACAGCCATAGGAATCTGACAGTCTTTATCTTCTCCTACTACAAATTCCAGTCCTATCTCACGAGGGACCATGACTAACAGGTTCGGTATTGCTGAGCGAGTGATATCTATGGCACATGTACAGTATGCATAGACTAACCTCTGATTAGTACGAGATATTGTAATGTAAAAGCATAAATGGTCATACACTATTTACTGTATTTTGACTTACGAGGGAAAAACAAGCATCATACATATCATATGTAATAATATCATGATCAGGATCCAATGTACATTATACAATATACGAATATAAGAATATATATAGTGCCACCCAAAATAAAGGTTTTTGCATACATAATATATGTGTATATTAAATATTTTATGTATATTTATTATGTATAAAACCCCACACATAGGGGATATATTATAAAAATATTTACATGTAATTACATGAATATATTTATATAAATTACATCATAAACAGTCATAAATTACATAATATATAATTAATATATAAACGCAACACACTTAAATATTCTTAAATATATACATACGTGTGTGTGTGTGTGTTTATACATACATAATAAATATACATAGAATACATCAATATAGTATGTAAGCAAAAACTTTTATTTGGATGTGATTAATCATGATTCATTGTTTAACAGCACTATTAATAAAATAATTCATATATAATAAAAATTATTCCCTTATGTCCGTCAACACTGCATTTATAAAAAAACACACAATAAAAGCAGTAATATACTGAAATATTGTTATAATTTTAAATATTTTTTTTCTATTTAATATACTTATTATTCACATTTGTATTTTGTTTATTTTACATTATTTATATTATATTATAATATAATATGTAATATAACTGTGATTATTTAATTGAAGTTTACATTTTTATCTTGTAATAGTTTTTTATTTGTAGTTTTTTTGTAATATTTCTATTACAATATGTATATGATAATATTATATATTATTTAATTTAGTTTTATATTATGTACATTATAAAAGAATAAATATATCTAAAAATGCATCATAGAATTATTTTAATTATAATTTATACCCCACATTGCATGCACAAAATACTCTTCAAAGTCTGCAGTGATTTCAGGGCGATTTATTGCGTTGGGATTTGAGATGAACTGTCCAGAAAACGCTCTGCCATTTCCTTTCTACTAAAGAAAACAGTGTGTGTGGCCGCCACAATAACACAGGAAATAGATTTGTCCCTTGCATCTGGTTCTGTTCATTTGAGTGCTGAAGTCTCTAATGCCTCATCCTTCAGCATGGACATTTAAACCTGGCCTGACCCGCTTCAACACTCATCCCTGTACATGCAATATGGAAAATCCACCCAAACCCATCGTGCATAGAGCGCCAAGAAGAAAACACACATAAATACATGAATCATGGATTGTGAAAATGAGATGATGAATTAAATGGTTAGCATGAGGGTAGCAATAGTAAGCCAAGAATCCAGCCCAATCTTCCACTCAACTCTAAAGGTTTTTCCCGACAACATCATCTACAAACTACAATATCCATCATGATCAGAAAATGCTGAAAAAACCATCCTGCTCTCAGGTGCAAGTGCAACATATATGCAGTTTATCTAGCTAAAAATAACCAAAGAAAGAACATCTGGCAGTCTGGTATGATATTCCGAACCTCGTGCCAACAGAAACATGTTTAAAATGATCAACAAGAATCTTTCGTAATGCCTCCTATTCCAGCGGGGGGAAATTATAACTAGACTATTTACTAGATTTCGAGAAGCCCTTGTAGATGCTTGTTTCCTTTGGCATGATGCAGGGGTTTTACAAAGTTTTCTAACCTCACTGTGCACAGGAAGCGTTGTGTCAAACCAACCACAAAAAACCTTTGGGTAAGCAGAATAAGTTCAATTAAATGTACGTAACATCATCTGATTAAATCTTAACTTTTGGATTGTGCTGCTGTGATCCTCCTCAAACAGGAAGTGCTGCAGGCCGCCTCACTGACTGTCGCTTTGGATATATAACAGAATAAAGAGAAACACAACTCTATTATACTGTACAGTTCAACATATAGCTACTTGGCCACTTTAAAGCTAGTCTTAGATATAATTAATTTCTTTAAGCCAGTCTACTATTGTGGTTTAAACATTCTTAACAGACATGGTAAACATTAATATTCAGTAAATAAGAAATTATATTAAAAAAAATAATAATAACCAAATATATTAGATAATCTCATGCTTAATAATAACATGTATATTTATTTGTATAATAAATTATTAATATATAAATATTGGATTATTTATGTGTTTAGGACTGACATTTTATACACCTTTAATTGACATTGTTCTATTGCAAATATTTTGAAATGTTTTAATAATACATTTGTGTTACGTGTAATTAATACAAATGTTACATTATACACAAAATATCTAAGTATATCTAAGCATAAAGACAAAAAGAACTGTTACTGTACACTTAATATCTCACAGATTTCACAGAAATCAATGGCCCGGTCATGTGGCAATAAATAAGACTTCAATCCAGATTTTAAAATCAATTCCAAGGCCTGTTTCATTAAATTTGTGAGAACAGAAAATAAAAACATAATTAGTTCAGCCAACAGAAATATCATATTAATTGGCCTCAACTAGTCCTAAATCAGCAGGTATTTACTTTACTCAGAAACCAAAGTTAACAAAATAAAACACTGTATGCAGATCTCTCCTAAATCAAGACAAAGGTCCATGCAAACATTCTCCTCTGATGTCTGCGTGACTAAATAAAGTGAACTATAGTGAGTGCGAACATGTCAGCGGGGGGCCAGAGAAAGAGCTCTAGATGACTGCTGTGACGTTACTGTACCGCTAGTGAAGGTTCCCTCAGGAGAGCCAGCTGCTTTCTATTAACATACCTCAGCTGTAAGAGTGGGGGTCCTGGTTTCACATGGGGAGACGCTAACACCCAGATAAATGAGAGGATTGCTGCGCAGACTGGCCCTCGGGACTGCGGCCAATTCACACTTGATGACGGGGGATTTGTGCTGCTTTGAGCACGCCGACTGAACAAACACACTTGTGTTTTGGAACATGTTTGAGTGTTGTTTGACAAACCGATACAAGGCTTATACTTTATAACTAGCTTGTATGGGAATTTGTAATAGTGTGGAAGCTCGTTTCTGAAGTGGCATAGAAACATATAAATGGCCTAATTACAACTTTGTCAGACCTTCTCAAAATTGTGAATTTGCAATTTTGGAATAAGACTACATTTTGGAATAAAATAAATTTAAAAAAGAATTAGCATGATGCCACAATTCAAACTTTTTGAGTTTATATGTATCAATTCTGAGTTTATGTCTCACAATTATAGTTTATAAAATTATAAATAATTAAATCAAATCCTTTTTATAAATAAACAAACATGTATAAAGATCATTTCATATAATTTTTGTAAATATAATTTATAGCAAAATGTCTAACAAGCAATAAATAAAAGTAATTATATCATGAAATGATCCTGGCAATAAACAAAAGATGAAGCGGCACAACTTTTCAACATACATAATTAGCAATGCTTTTTTTGTTTGTTTGTTTTATTTCTTAAGGACCGTGTGACACTAAAGACTGGAGTAATGATGCTGAAAATACAGCTTATGTGTCACATTTTACTATACATTATAAAAAACGGTTATTTCAAAATATTACTGTTTTTGATCCAATAAATGCAACTTTTTGGAGAAAAAGAAACTGCTTTCCTTAAAACATAAAACCTTGCAGACCCCAAACTTTTGAACACTAGCGAAGCGATGAGCTGCTATTTCACCCAGTGCATATAAAAGCAGTCTGACAATATCCATAATAAAACTGCAGTAAAGCCATGCCTGGCACGATCAGTTTAAACAATCTTAAAACACGTCAGTGACACAGATACTTTTCTTAAGCAAACTTTAAACAGAGCAGCCCTGCACAAAGAATACCGTGCAATAAAAGTACCTCTCACTTACACACGTCTGACAGGTTAATTCTAAGCTGCGCTAACAAGGTCAATTAACTTCAGACTAAGCTGAAAGTGTTCGCCACTATCACCATTGCTATGCATACTGTGCACTTAGAAATATAATCAAATTCATACTATAATTAGCAGCGCAAATTAAATATTAGATTAAATTTACATGTTCTGAAGAAAATACATCAAAACGCAGAGTTGAAGAGGTGTAGGATGAAACCCTAAAGCACCCCTAAAAAGCACTCTATACCAGAGGATTACTGATAAGACAGCAGTTTTCTCCACATGGAACTAATAAAGACTCAGCTTGGATGGAAACACATGTATACCCGGCATTGTGGGACATTCAGGCTGTAATTTCAGTGAGGTACTGCAGTTTCTCCACTGACAGACAGGATTCAAGTCAAATCTACCGAGACAAGTGTGACCTTCCAGATAAATGCGTGTCTTTACTTCAGACCAAGGCTGTTTATGTTGCTTGATCCATTAAGGATCACCCAGTGAGATCCGCCTGCCCACCCAGAACACGAGGACAGTCTTTTGACAACATTAAGTTCAAATTCTCACACGTTAAGCAGCCATTAAAACATACATCCTTGTATTTGTGATTCTCTGTTCAACACAGTTGCTTCAAAACACTTTCAAATAAACTACACTGACTCATAGACGATATGAAAAAGCTGCAATAAACAAGCAGCACTCACTATTTAGGGCCTGAGAAAGAGATTGTAGGCTGAATGTACAAACACAATGACAGATGCGGACACAAATCTGCAGTGACTACAAACAAGATGAAATATTAGGATGCATTACATCTCCGCTTTGCTAAAGCATTCAATGGTTTAACGTTGGTCAGGCTGTGATTTTTAAAGGCTCATGGGTCATGACACTACATGCTATTGACAAACCTAACAAAATATAAGACGTAGTGCTAAAAAAAAAGGTCAATTAAAATAAAAAAATATATAATATGTTGTTTTAAAAATGTTAAAACAAATGATATGTAGCACACATAGGGTTTTCAGATATAAGGATAAGAAATAGAATCATTAATTTAAATAATAAACAAAAATCAATTAACTTAAAAACACACAGAGATGGATAGATATGAAGAAAAAAAAAACTATATAAAATATAAATGAAAAATCACAATTTTTAAACATGAAATAATTATTCAATTTATTTTTTAAATAAATACAGTATGTATATACACGTAAAGAACATTTAAAAAAAAAAAATCTTTCTATTGTTTAATTATGTTGGTTAGCTAGTATTTTTTTGCTATTTCCTAAGGTTATTTTAGTTAATTTACCCAACTCGGTAATGCACAATAAAAAAACTTGCAGAAAACCACTTTTATTTTTCATGTATCTGTTTCTGCAAATGAACTCTTCAGTTGTCTCTCTTTTTATCATTAAGTTTACAAAACACATAAAAATCACCATTTTAAATATGAATTAATGAACTGTCCCCTACTGCCAAACCTCACAAAATATAAGAAATAGTGCTAAAAAAGTTATTTCAAATTCCTTTATGTATGTATATAGTATTTATAAATAAAGGAAAACATAAGAATTCTAAAGAGATGAATAGCTTTACCTCAAAATACGCATAATTAAAGCATTAGCCATTCAGTTTTAAAGTAATTTTTACGCACATGTTAATGAAGGAAGACAAAAGGCACACAGTTTTGTAGAACGACCCTCATCAGTCTTAAAGCTGCAAAAGGAAACCATGTATGAATGTGCTTGAGTAAACACAAGAAGACCAAGTCAGCAACTGTATTGTCACCGGTTTATGTTGTTGGTTAATGCATATTTGTATCATGCGCTGTTCTGTATAAAGCAGAAACAGGAGCATGGTATGGGGCGAACCCTTCCTCTAAGAAGCTCCCCTATAGAGAAGTGGCCTGCAGAGGCTCATAAAGCAGCGCCAGTGAAATTTACAGGCTCTGTGTGGGCCTCCTTGTTAGAGCTCAAGCTCCACGTCGCCCTGAGGATACTGACGCTGACCGAACGCGGGATAGCAGACTATTACCAGCAGACAGACAACAAGAGCCCAACTGTGCGGCCACAGTGACGACTGTCTCAGCAGAGACGCAAAACAAGGTCTCTCATTAAGAACCCGTATCTCAAAGGTAGTTGTTTGTCACCTGATGGTGGCTATTTTGTTTTCATAGCGAGACTTTATTATAGGTCACTTAGTGAAATTCTCTTTTGAGCTCCCACATGACTTAATCAGAGCTTTGGCCTCGGCACCAAACACATGCATATGTCTGACATCCTTTGAGGGCGAGACTGCAGTAAACAGTTTGGTATGGCTTCAAAAATACAGCACAAGAGTAATTTTCTAAACAGCGTCAAATAAGAACTACTATTTCGAAGAAATTATGGAAAAACGCACATGGACTTATTTGGTGCATGTTGATGGTGTAAAATAAAGCTCAGAAATAAAGTTTGCTTGACCTCCAGTGCAGGGCTGTTTGCAGCACAGGTCGTGGGAGAGAAAAGACAGCGGGTCAGTCGAGGACAAGTGCAAACAACATCACATGGACCAGCAGGAATTCTGTGATGCTGATACATCAGGACAGAGAGCTCTACGATGCCACAGCTACGTCAACATGAAACGTGATATGACGCATTTCCCTATAAAATGGTATAATCTATCAAAACCAAAGTACTGGAGACATCTTTCAACTGAACCATAGCTAGGTTTAAAAAAAAAAAAGTTGCTAGGTTTGTCAGTATGGACCTGTTAAGGGAAAAAAGGAACTAAAAGTTGCTAAATATAGTGCTAAAGTTGCACTCATGTGTGTGAGACGCGGAAGCTGATGCCAGCAAGAAAATAAATGAAGGTATAGGAAAAAAATGGAGATTGTTTGTGTGGGTGTCAACAGATCTTGAGCACACAGAAGGAGCAGCATGATACGATTTTCCACTAGTGAACTGATCGCGGATGGTTTCACTAATTCGAGCGGATAATAAAAAGTGTAAGGGGAAATTGTGTCACCAAATATACTTGGGCAGCCGTTAATACACCTGGGTGGCCCGCACGAGTAAAGTCTATGTGTGGGAAGCACTGTATATTGTATCAGCTAAAATGCACTTATCAAAACAATAAAAGCAGACAAATGTTCCAATATTCAAAATGTATGATTTCAATTGCTATCTGCAAAGAAGTGAACAAAGTGGAAACTGTGATTAGACATAAAATAAACTCTTCCGAATGATTAATATATCTGAAAATCATCAAACAGCCGTGAACCAGTTTAGAGGAAGACGGCAATCACGTCTCTGTGGCAGTTTTTCTGCAGATTAAGGGATAATACATGTCTTTTTCACCTTACAAATGGTTGTCAAAAGCAAGAATGCTATAAAATGCTTCATATTTTGTGAGAAAGTATGATGTACTAGGGCAAAACAAGAACTATTTTGGAACCAGCACCCCCAAATTAGTAAGAAACAAGCTTTAAATTTAATTCAGCAAATTGATGTAGATGTTATTGTTATTGGTTAAGAACTTGGGGGTAACATGACAAGATGCACAATAAGACTAGGAACACATATTACGGTAGAAAACAGGATAAATGTTCTTTTCTGTTGACTTAAAAGGACAAAATCCCTGAAGTCTGAACCTTGGAAGCATGAATTTATGGGAAATCGGAGGAAAACTCACCCTCACAAAGGCTGTGTACTGATGACACTGAGCTCGGTTGATCTCCAGGCTGAAACGCTGACTTACTGCACCTGTCTGCTCTCCACCGTTTCCAAAATACACCCGTGGCGGCAAACCTCTGTGTCTCTTATCAGAATCTGCAGTTAGATTGTACAGCAACTCTGAGGAGAAAAACAGACATTCACATTTCAGTAAGACAACAATGTGTAAACATTTCTCAAAAACAGCTGTGTTTTAACATTTGCTATCAGAAGCATTCCAGGATGATTTCTGGGATTTAAAAACAAAGTCAAGTAAGACGTTAAGTTCTGACTGTCAAAGTCATGGCAATGAGAGAAAACAGTACAAGAACATTTCTGGGGCCACGTCCAAGATTTAAATGTTTGTGATTAATTTCTGGAAGTCTGAGAAAATGGCAAGGGCATGTAGGAAAAACAAGATTCAAAATGTCCTGATGAATCTCACGAAGAAATATGTGGGTAATATTTCATACCAAAATGAAAAACAAAAAAGCCTAATAAATAAATAAAATGTAAAAGAATAATAAAAAAAAAATAATAATAAATAAATAAATGGAATTGAATAAAAATAAAATAAAATAAAAATATACTGATAACACTTATGAAAAAATGTGTGGGTTATATTTTATAAAAAAAAAACTAAACAAAAAAATAACACAATGTAAATAAATGATTGAATTAATTAATAATTGAAATAAAAATAAAAATGAATTAAATATGAAATAAATAAATACACACAATAAAAATAAAAAATAAAACTGAATGAATGAATGAAATGTGAATAAATAACTATAAAAGGAAATTAATAAAATGCTAATTCAAAAATTCTCATTACTGTAATGCAATAAAAAATGGACTGTTACACAGGGATTTATTTTTAAACGTTTCATTCATTGTAATAAACAACATTATGTGTACTTACAATTGTAGGTAATACAAATTATATATTGTTATTTTCAGACATGAGAACAAAAAGGAAATCAGCTAAATTGAAAAAAAAAAAAAAAAAAAAAATTTACTTTTGGTCTTTTATTGCTCAATGCCACAAAAATGTGTACTTGCAATTCTGTTTATAACTGCGTATGTGACAAAATCTTGACTGTTGTAAATGTTTCAAGTCCTTAATGCAGCCTAAATACTTTTTGCTCTTTTGGTTTCAGAATAAAATATGATCTTCTCTTAGGTGAGATTCATCCATCTACAACTACAGGATTTTCCAAAAAACAGAAATTGATCAAAAAACACAGAACCCTTGGACATGGCCCCAGAAATAGCTTCTTTCTTTCCACAACTTGATAAATTTCTTGACACTTTTTGTGAAATTCACCCAGACAGGGTCAAATGTGTAATTGCGGGAGCATTCCTCCGATCCTGACATTGAGAAAAAGCTATTATTAACCGGCTTACTCACAGGGCGTTACTCTAATGAACGTCTGTGAGCAGGAAGGGGTTCCTGGACCAATGCAGGGGTTGTTGTTTTAATACATCCAGCTGTGAGTGCACCATGAGCTCACTCCAGCCTACAGAACCAGGGCGACTCCCAGACACAAGGTGCTGCAGTTCTTTCCAATGCGGGTGCCAAGTGGAGTAACACTGGTGCTCTGTACTTCCCAGAAACCTCCCATTATGCAATAACCCTTTAATGCACTCCATCTCCCATAAGGCCACACCCACTCAGCGAGCAGAGGCCACACCCACAGTTTAGGCAAGCAGTCATTCGCATCAAATCCCTGTGACTGCATGGTGTCCATCTCGTCAAGTTAACCAAACACATGCAACGAAGCTCACAGAGTCGAGTCACAAATACAGCAATGATAAAAAAAACCCCGCTAGACTAAAACAACTTAACTGCATTTGGAAAATCAGATAAAAATTCAGAGGGTGGATCAAAAGTGATATAGCGAAGTGCTGTTTTTGTATTTAACATCTGATGATATTTCATAAAAGTCTATTCTAGGCCTGTCTGCGTGTTGACAGAGTGAAATAAAGTTCAGCACAACATGCAATGACCTCCAGTTCAAGACTGTTTGCACCATGGGTCATGAGAGCTAAAAGACAGCAGTTCAGTTCAAAACAAGAGTTATAAAGAGTATCTAGTTATGATCTTATTGTGTCTAAAGACACTCGTCGATTATATGTATTATATCCAAGTGCTGTTGAATGTGTAACAATAAACAATAGCTAAACTATACAATGTTATTAAAAATATAAAAAATTGATATAAAATGACTGGCAAAAAAAAAAAAAAAAAAAATCTAACATAAATAAAATATCAAACATTAAAATAAACTATTAGAAATTATAACAAAAAAAAAAAAGTTAATAAAATATAATCTAAAAATAATAAAGGTTACTAAAATAAATATAAATGAAAAAAACAAAAAAAAAAAAAAAAAAACAAAAAAAAAACAATTATAATAATTCGACAGAGACTCACCTATGTGGCCAGGTACATGTTTTCCTCGAAAGCTCATGCAGACGGTGACGTTGAAGCAGTTGAGATGCTGAGGGCCCTCATGACACTGCGGTACTGTGATGTTTATTGAGACGGGAAGAAATATGGAGACGTCCACAGAGATCACCGGCCTGGATCTGTCACAAGAAACAGCAAATAAGATCAAAGCTACATCTGAGTGGATGATTATCAGAGAACCCTAATGACTCACAAGTGCACAACTTACCTCAACAAAACCACACTGTCAGCCATGAACGCCCCTATCGTCACATCTGGTATAAACAAACAAACAAAAAAATTCTGGAAGGTCAGAAATTA
>JAUMHG010000055.1:20743770-20758765 GCA_032359395.1 Enteromius anoplus
TATATATGTCTTTGAAGTCATAAAGTCAATGCATCCGTGATGAATAAGCGTTCATTTCTTCAAAAACAATAATGCATATTTAAAATTGTAACATTTATTACTGGCTTTAAATGAAGGGCGCACATACAAATGTTAATTTAGTCTGCATTTTCACACCCAAAACACATAAGGTTGTTTTGAGGCTGATGCTGTTCTTGTCTAAACAAGGCGAGTATAAGACACAGCAGATCTTTGAGACTGCCATCTGAATCTGGGGTCATTCGTGGGAACTGGGGAGAAACGGGGTCTGTGAAAACCATTAGATTCAGAGATGAGCTCTTTATTACAGCAGCAGGGAAGGACTGTGGAGGGGCTGATTTTTTCCTCGTGCTGCCTATGTGTTTAAGCTCCGCATATGTGTGTGATTGATAGCGGGGTGTTAAAACTCGGCTCTCCTGTGGTGAATGATCGCTGAGAGCTAGTGAGAATGAAGGTGAGGTTTATCTGCCAAGGGTCAGTGTGCCACATCATTCATTAACCTCTGGGAGTTACAGGAGATACTTGACAAGCATTTTACTGTCACTAGGCGGCTAAAAGCCCCAAATTCATATTACAAACATATAAATAAGACCAATGACATCTGGATAACAGCTGGCTTTAGAAACATTTTTCTGCTTACCCCCAGCTGGATGAAGTAGCATTCAAAAGTCATTTTTATAGAAAATTTTATTTACCTCTATATGAGCTTCCCAGGTGAGTCACCACTGCGTTTTTATGAGAGCGTCTTAGTTTGTCTTCTAGTGCATGAATCTGAAAATAAATGATACACATATATAGTGCAACATTGATCTTCAAGTTGGTGTACATATATTGGTATAAAAGTTTTAGAAATTAAAAAATAGCAAAAAAGAAATGCAAATATCCATAACACATTCATGCATTTAGTGGATCCTTTTATCCAAAGCAACTTTTTTTTTAAATTGTTTTTGGAACAGACTAATCTCAGGCCTCACTGAGTTTATGTACCTCGGTTTTTAGGTAACATTGCAAAAATGATCCACAAATAAAATTGCACTCCAAAGCGGAGGTGCATGAGATGAGATCTGATCTGTGAAGCCTACAATCAATCAGACCAAAAAACAAATAGGAAACCTTTGCTAACGTAAAAAGAAATTTATAGTTATTTTTACAAGGCCACTCATTTCTGACAAGGAACATCCAATTAGGTTAACTGCCCCTGCACTAGTCCTCAAATTAACAACATCGTATGGCCCAGGGTGAAGCCGGGTTATAAAAATAAAGGTATGTCCAGTGTGTGTGCCTCCCTGTGTGAGTTTGCGTTCGTGTGGGGCGAGAGAAACAGCATGAGCGCTGCTGTAACTGTTTTTAAAAGTACAATAAGAGTAAACAGATGAGTGTAATGAATCTAATCTCATTTTAGTTTTACACAGCTGGAGGAGTGCAGGAGCTCTGGGAATGTGACGGTTGGTAGCTTATCTCATTTTTTCTCTTTGCCTTTGTGTGCTACTCAAGTTTTGTCCTTTTCTAAAATTTCTTAGGCCTGAAACCTACTATGTGCAAGCATTTCTAGTTTCTTCTAAGGTCAATCAACTGCTGTGATGGAAGAGCGTGAGAATCCTGCTGAGCGAGTTGAAGTTAGTTAAACTGTCAACAATGTTTAAAGCAGGCTCCCTGTTTAGTTGTTCAGACACCCAACAAGCTAAACTCTGTCTTTCTGTTAGTGCTTCTTTCACTTACCCTGTTGTGGTATTCCTGCTCTTTTAGCCTGGCCTCGCTCAATATGGTCGTCTTTTCTGCAAGCTGAACCTAATTGGACGGAGAGAAAATATAAATATAAAGTGGAAAATAAGAGCAACATCTTAAGAAACAAAACAGTTTTGGGTTAGTCTCTTATGCTCATTAAGGCTGCATTTTTATAATCAAAAATATGGTAAAAGCAGTGAAATTGTTATATAAGTTTTTACAATTTGAAATAACTATTTACTATTTGAATATATTTTAAAACGTAATTTTTTTTTGTGATGTAGAGCTGTATTTTCAGCATCATTACTCCAGTTTTAAATGTTACATGACCCTTTAGAAATCTTATTAATATGATGATTTGAAAAATTATTATTATTATCAGTGTTGAAAACAGTTGTGATTCCCAATATTTTTATGGAAACCGTGTTTTTTGGATTTTTTAAAACCATCTATGGGAATTAATCAGGAAAAAAAAGAAGGAAATAAAACCTACCTTTAACTCTTCAAGACCCTGAAACACAAAACAGAATAGGCAGGTCACACAACTGCATAATTATGCAAAAATTAACATACAAACATCTTTTTGCATTTGCTCACAGACAGGTGACATCAGACTGCAAATATGCAGCATGGGCTCCAGAGGTGCACTGTGAGAGAGTGCTTTGTAACCGCTCCAAACACACATGAGGACCACTTTATCCTGAACAAGGCTCAACTTTTTGCCTCTCTCCAAGCATGCAGTGCTCGCCTGAGAGCGGCACCATGGCATAAATCTAACAGCTCAGGATGCTCTCTGAGGGGTTAATTGAGAACACTGTTTAAGGCCCCTTTCTCAGGGACGCATTCCAAGCCTTTTCAGGAAATTCATTCCATTCAATCGTATTCTGGATTGAGACTTTTATACTGCATCTTAGAGTCTGAAAATTAAGTCTATTATTTGAATAAAGACTAAGACATTAGCTTGCAAGACTTGGCTCTCCAAGTTAACTTCTTAGATATGAAAGATATGTAATGTCATTAAATATATAACTGGTAACACATCCAACTAATTTTACATTTCAACATTTTGATTCTGTGATTTACATTTATATTCATTAATTAACCAGATACTTTTATGTTAAAATGAGGAACATGAAAAAGAAATAAACAACAACAAAAGATTTCAGCTCAGATTAAAAGCAGCAGTACATGTGTCTGATATCAATAAACATGCATAGATGCACAAAAAGAAATATATAATATAAAGCAAGATTTTCTTTCAAAGGAACCTTTTGATTTTGTTATCATTCACTTGCTGAATAATGTTTTCAGTGCTACACTCAACAAGGCAGCGCAAACGACAGATCAGGGAACCCGCTTCTGCTCCTGCCACCCCCAAACAGACGAGAACCAGAAACACACACATTACAAACTATCACCCGCGGCATTCAGGTAACGTTTCAACCCAACATCCAGCTGTTTAACCAGAGCTGCATCTTTCTGCTCTAACACACTAAAATAATGTTTGTATTGACGTTAACGATGCTTTAAATTTAGATGTAACATAAGGGTACGTTCACCAAGCGTCTAAAAACGAGTGGAAAACGCGAGGTGCGTCGCTTCCTCCACCAATTTTAAAGCGCTTCGCGCTCGCGCGTCTGTAACGTCTGCTGTTACTAGGCAACCATGAAAGCGCTCTCAGTTACAAAATCATTTCTGCTTCGGATTTTAAACTGCACGACTCTGTTGAAAATGAAGAGCTTGTGCGCGCAAAACATGCTGCATGTGAACGACCCCTGAGCTTTTTTTTAAATTAAATAGTGGATCTCTCCCCTGTCGCCTCCCCTCACGCGGATTGTCTCGCAGGAAGAAACAGCGCCCTGGATGTCAGTGGATGTCAGTCTACGAACACGGGACTCAGCTTTCACGATTTGAAGTCTCAAATCTACTTTTAATTAAGTTTTAATGAATCAATAAATACCATCCAAGGCTGACTTTTCCAAAACACTTCTTTATTTGCTGCTAAGAAGAAACCCCAGAAGTTATGTGAAGTATAGCTCCATTGTTGTTCAAAGTCAAAGAAAAGGGGGGAAAAACAAGGTCATATTATGTTAGTTTTAATAAATAAAAAAATCAAAGAAATTCTCTTTTTTTATTGTATTTTTGCCGGCCCACCACTAATATATATATATATATATATAATATTACAATTTATAATTTATGTACGTACGTTCGTACATATACATATAAGCACACACATATATATACACACATGTATGGTAGTCAACATTCGGCATGAATCAAAACCTTTCATTTGTAACTTTTATAATCCACTTCAAATGTTGACTACTGTGCATTTGATATAACAGATTTCACAGATTTGATTTTTATATAATAGCTTATAATTGAAAGCAATATATTCTTTAAGAAAATGGAAAAAAAAAAAATTATAAAAAAAAAAAAAAAAATTTATATTTAATTATTTTTTAAGAAAACATTTGCATAAAATTAACATTTAAATAAGAATAACAACTCTTATTTTAAGACATATCCATGCAAAATACATAAATAGCTACATAAATAGCTGCCAGCAGGACTGGGACTGTACCTGAGGGCCGCTGAGTCTCCTCTGCTGTAGCTCCTCTAACTCCTTCTGCACCTCCCACACACGGTCGCCCATCTCCACCTCACGACTCTACAGGAAGAACAAACTCTGAGCAAATGTGCCCTTTCTGTCCGAATCATTTCACAGTGCTGCGATACAGCATTAATTTTCAGGTCATAAACTCAGATCTTAAAATGCATGTGAACACAATTAGATCTATAAGATAAAGAAATAATCCTATCACAAATAGCTAGCATATATTTTTGCCAGGATGGATGTAAGCAGCATAAGGTCTGCATCATTCCTTACAGCTCTAGGGAGAGTCTGAGGTGCTAGTTGACTGAGGTAAGTGTTTCCTGATGATACACAAACTATTAGCTGAAACCTGAACTTACTGACTTTATGTGGAGGAATTTAGCAAAAGCAATAAACTCCTCACAAAATTCTTCCTGTGTCTTTCTATAAAGTTTAGTGTATGATACATCTGCTGATCGTTAACAATTACATACAAAAGATAAAGTTTCACATTATTTTGCTGTACCTGAAGGACCTGCTCGTAACGCTGCACCGTTCTGTTTAGGTCTTCTTCCTTCTGAGCGATTGTTTTCTGGAGCTGACTGACTTCTTCACGATGGCTAGTTATAAGCTCAGCTTCGACGTCCTGAGCTTTCTCTGTGTGGAAATAATAAACAGGAAAGTACAGTAAGAAGACATGAAGGTCACCATGAATTTACCATAACTGAGTGTAAACCAATCATTTCCAGACTGGATGCATTACATGGCAGGATGGAAAACACATGGTAAACCAATCGTGAATTTCAAATTTCATATTTCCTGAGGCCAGTAAATCAGCAAATGTGAACTATGTGAACTATGAAACCCAGTTTGTTCATGTCCACAGTGTTTTCCAAGACTTCTGTACTTGATTTTATTCAGTATTTTTAACAATAATTTTGTAAGTACTTCATTCCAATGTGAAATTTCTGCCTGTTATGTCCTCACATTGCTCCAAAAGCAATATTCTTTCGTCTATGGAATACAAAAATGTCAGGCAAATTGTTCACACCACTAATTAATTAATTAATTTTGATCAACGCTGCTAATTTTTCTCGAATGGCCAATCCCTTTAAATATTTAAATGACCTAATATATACAATTGTATGGTAAGGTGCTTCATGGTTACTACATTTTCATCTTATGACGTATGTATTCCAAAGAACACCATACCATGGTATTATAGCCATTGTTGTAGTGTCCAGAACTGAAGAGCAGAACTACCATGCATGAACAATAAATAAGTACATTTGTACTGTAGAGCCTAGGGGTGGGCGATAAGATCAAATTCTTACATCACAATATGAATATTTTATTTCATGGTAAAGATATATACCATGATATAGTTATATCATTTTAACATTTTTGATAACACTTGATGTTCTTCACAAAAAACACTAAGTAGACAGACAGAAGGAATATTAGATTAGTAATATAAATAGCTCTAGGAGACAAGAAATAAGTTACATGTTCTTCTTACCAATGGTTTCCTTCACTGAACCTTCTAGTTCCTTTTCTTTCAGGGCCATCTGAGTATTAAACTCCCTCAATAACTGCTTAAGAGCAGAGTTGTGTTTCATTTCCATATCTTCCATTTCAAGCCTGAAAATAAAAATAGATCAATCATAGGAACCCTGATAGAAATACTGTAGCATATTATAAGCATCCATATCCACAAACTGTTTCTAAAACTATCATATAAATCTTACTTCAGCTTCTTCTCAGTTTCTTCAGCCATTTCCTTCTTTAGGAATTCCAGCTCCTTCTCATGCTCTTTCCTGAGAGACCGAAGGTCTTTTTGTAGTCTGGTGTAATCTTTGTGGAGCTTCTGTTTCTCGTTCTCAGCTTCTACCAGCTTTCTCTGAAGATCATTCTCTGAGGTGTTTGTTTTGTTGATTAGGCACTCATTAACAGTCTCCCCATTTCCTTGAGGTGAACTCGGTTGTGCTTTTAGCTCATTTTCCTTTTCTTGTAACCTTTGCTGCAAATCTTGGAGTTTCTCCTCATATTCCTTCACCAACAGGTCCTTTTGACTTGTCCAATTATCTTGGTTGCTCATAGTGTCCATGTTTTCATTGGCCAGTAACATCGCAGGCTCCATTCCTAATCTATTGCTGGATATTTGCACAGTAACGCGTTCCTTCTCAACTTCATCAATCTGTTTCTCCTTGATCTGTTCTTGAAGATCCAAGCATTTCTGCTGAAGCTCCTGCACTTGAGCGGTCTGTTCAAGCAGGTCTGCTTTAAGGCGGCTTACCTCAGTTTGGTAGTTTGCAATCTGCTCATTAGATTCTGAGAGTTTGGTACCAAGCTCTCCAAGTCTTGAAGACATTTCTATAGCAGCAGTAGCAGATTGCTCCTCTTTTGCAGACATGTCTTTATGAAGAGAAGCGAGCTTTTCTTCATACGCATCTCTTAAGTTTTGCAGAGAGGCCTGTCTTTCCTCATTTTCTTTCTGCTGCAATTCCTGTAGATGTTTTGAATGCTCTTCCTTTAATTTTGCGGTGGCCTCCTCCATTGTCCTCCCAATCTCCTCAAGAGACTTTATACGTTCTTCTTTTTCATTCTGGGTGTGCTTGATGCCTTCCAACTGCATCTGCAAGTCTTTGATAGCCTGCTCCTTTTCCTCAATTAGTAATGTCAACTGTTTACGAATCATTCCAATCTTTTGCTCTGCCTTCTTCTTCAACTCAGCTACTTTACCAGCCGTTTCGGCAGACGCCTTTTCTTGGATTGCCTTCACAGCCTCTTCATTTGCCCTCAGAATCTCAGCCTTCTCACTTTCAAACTCTTTCCGTTGGCATTCCAGTTCCTGCTTGGCTGTTTCAACATCTTTCCTCAAAGACTGAAGACTTTCTTCAGTTTTCTGGATTAGGGCACCATTTTGAGAGCTTTGGTCCTGAGCTTCCTGCACCTGCTTCATTAACTCCAACTTTTCGTTCTCTCTAATGGTAAGGTGCTGCTGCAAATCAGCTGCGAGTTGTTCTCGCTCTTTTGTCCGCAATTCTAGCTGCTCCTCCAGATCACAGGCTTTTTTTGAGCAGCTTTCCAGCTCTGAGGTCAAGGCATGGACCCTCTGTTCTTTCTCACTAATAGTCTGGTCCATCTCAGACTTGGTAACAGAGTGATTG
Source organism: Enteromius anoplus (assembly GCA_032359395.1). Lineage (NCBI taxonomy): Eukaryota > Metazoa > Chordata > Actinopteri > Cypriniformes > Cyprinidae > Enteromius > Enteromius anoplus. Next base: position 20,751,283 of record JAUMHG010000055.1, read on the forward strand.
TCAATGCTGGCAGTGAGCGTCTGAAGTTGTTCGTCCTTCTCCGCTATCTGCCTCTCCATGTCTGCAACTCTGTCTTGAAGAGACGTAACAGTGCTTTGACTCTGACTGAACCTCTTTTTCAGCTCAGAGAACTTATTCCTGAGTAAGTCTACCTGCTCTTGAAGCGAGGTCTTCTCTTTTTCTAGCCTTTCCACCATCTCCCCCATTTGGGATGTTACCCTTTCCTTGTCCTCGTTGTGCTGCTGATTCAGCAGAGATATGGCTTGTTCTTTCACAGTTATGCTACTTGCTAACTGGGTCTTCAAGTCATTTGCGACAGATTCTATATTGCTGAGTTGCAAAACATTTGCTTTGAGATTTTCTGATATGTGTTCTTTTTCCTCACGGAGCTGCTGGATTTGAAGGTCTTTCTCAGAAAGTACCTGGGAGCGATTATCTGCATCAGTTTGCAGAGACTCCCTTTCAGCTTGAAAGGTTTTAAGAGTCTCTGAACTTGAACTTAACTTAAGAGTCACTTCATCAAGAGAGCTCTTTAGATTATGGTTCTCATCCAAAGTCTGCTGAAGTTCTTTCTCTAAAGTGCTAAATCTGTTGTCCTTTATCGTCATAATATTCCTTAGATAAGTGACCTTATTCTGATGATCTATGACCCGACGTTGAAGCTCCCCAACACGTACTTCAACTTTCTTACACAGGTCAACAGAGAGGCCATCTAACTTAGCCTGGGCTTCTTGACAACACTGCTCAAATTCCTTTGTGATGGCAAACAAATGTGCCTGGAACTCCTTTTCTTTATTTTGGAGTTCAGCTGTTTTTTCCTCAAGTGTCCTCTGGAGATCTTCACACTCTTTACACTTGGACGTTTCAAGCATATTCAACTTTTGCTGTGTGTGAACCAACTCTTCAGATATGCTTTGCAATTTCTGCTTATTAGTATCCTCAGCCTTTCTCAGTTCGTCCTGCAAAAGGTTTCTTTCATTCAAGGCCTGGTTCAGATTCTTCTCCATGGTTTCGGCTTGTCTTTTAAGTAAACCCTCCCCTTCAGATAAACTTTCCAGCTTGCTTGCAGCCTCCCTGAGCTCTGTTTGTAGTTTTTGCACAGTGGTTTCCCTCATGGCAAGATCCTCCCTGAGGTTCTGGATGTCTTTTATAACCTGTTCCTTTTCTTCCCTGCTGGCCGAAAGCAGCTGAGAGATCTCCTCCAACTCTTGGACTTTTTCTTGCAAAGACTGAGCATGTTTCTCTTGCAAATCCTCTTCATTCTGGTTGAGTTTCTCCTGCCAGCGACGAATAAGATCTTCCTGCTCCTGTTTATGAGTCAACTGAAGCTTGTCTAAGTGGTCTTTGTAATTGGTCTCCAAATCAGACATGGCGGTGCTGAGGCCCTCAGAGCTTGCTTGCGCCATTTCAAGGATCTTCTCTTTCAGTTGCATGTCTTTCAGTTCTATCTCTTGAGCCTTCTTGGATAACTCAACTTTGGCATTCTCCTCTTGTTCCTGAAGCTGCTTTCTTAACTTGTCCTGCGTTTCTTTGGCTTTCTGCCTAAATTTCTCCATCTTGTTTTCCTGGGATTTCAGCTTGCAATCCATGTCTTTCCTGATGTTCTCAAGTTTCTTCTCATGAGAACTCTTCTGGTCTTCCATCTGCTTCCTTAACCGGTTTTGCTCTTCTTGCATTGTATTGCAGGTTGCAGCATGCAAATTTTCTTTTTCAGACAATTCTCTCTTGACTTGCTCCATCTTCTGCACAAGTTCCTGATGTTCACTTGTCTTTTGTTCAAGACACACTTCTTTCTCCTGACGATCATTACGCACTGCCTCAAGAATTTGCTCAAGATCTTTCACTTGATTCTTGGTTTGCTGGAGCTCATTTGTAAGTGTGCTAATCTGAGATCTTGATTCATCAAGGGCCTCTTTATTTGACTGTTTTCTGAGTTGAAGCTCCTCCAACTGTGCACCTCCTTCTTGCAAAGTCTTTTCTCGAAGCACATGTTCCTCAAGTGCTTTTTCCTTCTCATCCAACACAATCTTCAACTGATTTATCTCTTCTTTCATCATTTTCTCCAATCCTGCAAATGACTGTTCATTCTGTTTCATGGCTTCAATCTCAGCCTGATATTTTACTTGTTCGTCCTTGAGTCTATCCTCAAACTCTTGTCTTGCATTTTCCCTGGTGGTCTCCAAAGTAGACAGCCTTTCTTCTAACTGTTGTTTAATATTCAGTACCTCACTAAGCTCAGAAGACAGAGTCTCAATCTCGGTTTGTTTGTCACTCAGTTTATCAAGCATCTTTTTGTTCATGTCTTCCACATGAGAATGGAACTGTTCCTCCTTGTCTTTCAGTATAGATTCAATTTCTGCTTTATGTTTCTGCACAAGTTCCTCCAAAGCAGCATCATTCTGCTGATTGACCGCTGTTATCTGCTCTGTCTTCGTCTTTTCTAGCTCTTGCTTATGTGTCTCTTCTATAGCGGCTATTTCAGCCTCATGTTTCTTTCTCTGCTCTTCCAGTTGCAGAGAGAGTTCATCTGACTTGGCAGAATCATTGTCTGAGCTACCTAGACAACTCTCAAGCTCTTGAATTCTCTGCAACATGAAATGTATTTATAAAAAAAAATGTAATACAATTTTAAGAAATTAGACCAATAATTTTAAGTTAAGGCATTGCTTAGATTTTCAGGCAGGCTTCAAATCTATGGATTCCTTTGCCTATTCAACTGCAATAAGGATACCTACAGATCTATCCTAAGAAAAAAAAAGATAAAATCACCGTTCTAGCCGACTCCAACTCTAGCTGTAGTTCCTTGGCTTTATTCTCCCCCTCAGACTGAACTGCAGCTTTCTGTAGCTCTGCCTCCTCCAGTGCGAGAGACACCTGCTGTTCTCTTTCCTGTGCCGACTGCAACAATTCTTCACGACACTGCTCCTGAGGTAAATAAAGAGTAATGATGCAGATAGCTTAGGAAACACCTACATCCAAATAGTTAATATTTGCATTAACTGATCATAAGTTACAAAAGAAATGACAGCGAGAACATACCACAGCTTGTTTGATCTGGGCACTTAGTTCCTGTTCTTTGTTAGCCAAAGCCTCTGAATGTAAACGCTCCATTTCTGCTATCCTGTCCTCTGAGGATTTCTGAAAAGAAGAAATTGTGGCAAAATATTAACACTTGCCAGGTTACAAAAACAATTACTTATGGAAAACAAAAACAATTATAAATGACAAAAGAATTTCATATTTCAGCAAATACTGTGTTAATCTCACATTGCATTATTGTTTATTTAACATTTTCTCATGGACAAGCTCAAACGTTTCACCTAAGAATTATCTCAGAAATATCTCAGTTAACTATTCCCCAAAGTATCATGACTCAAAATGTCAATCTTGGCAAAGGAAACAGAGACATACTTTATGCGACTTTGCTATGACAAGGATTATGAGACCTGATGAATGAAACAGAACTGAATTTCTTTGTCAAAAATAAAGCTCTTTAAATGCAGGCAGAATGGTGGTCTGAAAACGTGGCATCAATTTGGTCAGTTTTGATTAACTACTGTCCTTTAGTTAATGAATCATACTCTAATACACAAAGGAAGAGACTAAAGGTAGATCGGTAGCAGATCCATAAAAATGCACAGGTTTCATGGGAACTGTGGCAAGCATGAACATTTATCCGCTCATCCAGACAAACTTCAGAATGAATGTGACACTGTGAGTGCATTGATGCCTTTTTCAGCTAAAATAACTTTAAACAGGTCAAATACAAATTGGGACAGAGAAAAGGCAAAAGCAGCATATCAAAATGCAAACCAAAAGGATTCAATATTCTTGATCCTAGTGTCTAAATTAATGCATCTCTGCAAAACCATCCAATCTGTGAGAGCATATAACTCTCAAACAATACAAACGTTGATCTTTGAATCATTCAAATCTGTGAAAACAAATGAAATTTGCATGACACAGCAACAGATGTTTTATTAACATGGAAAGGTCTTTTTATAGTTTTCTGTGGCACAAACAGTCCAAATTTAGCTTTGCCACCCTCGCTTTGGTTCTGTCTTTTTCATACACACCTTCATAATGGTGACCACTTCCTGTTTGACCCTGGTCAGCTCCTGCTGCAAGCCTCTCCTCTCTTCCTCGCTGGCCTTCTCCACCTGCTTCACCTGCTCCTCCACGCTCACCTGCAGCTGACGGCGAGCTTCCTCCGCCCGCTGGGCCACACTTAGAGCTCGCTCCAGCTCTTCGAACCCTGGGAAATAGTCACATTGAGTGAATTTAGGTCGAGAAACACAAGAGCAGAGAATGAGAGGGGAAGTCTTACTCACCTGCTTTCTCAGATTTCTCCTTCTGCTCCTGCAGCTCATCTTTTTTAGCGAGGGTCTGCTGGAGTCTGGAGCGCAGCTGAGCGATCTCCTCTTCCTTCATCTCCAAAGTCTCGTGCATCTGACGCTTGGTTTCAGCAATGACCATTCCCTTCAAAATAATGCCATTAAAGGGTTAGTTCACCCAATTAAATGCAGATATTCAGTCAGTACGATCATAGTTTGGCCTGGTCCTCATGCAAAGCTCGGATGACTTTATTGGCTTTACTTGAAAAGCCCCTTAAAAACAAAACTTCAAACGCACAGTATTGTGGTCACTTTTTCACTTTCTGAAAAGCACTACTGTTTATGTCCAAATAGTCTCTAGCACAAATGTGGTCCCTGCCCCCGTATAGCAGGTTCTGTGCTCAGTTTGAGGACACACCTTTAACCATTTCTGACGTATGTTTGCACTCTTTCACCTTCCATACAATGACCCAAGTGGCAATGATCTCTATCCTGTAGGGTGAAGGTCAAAGGCTAACCACAACATTTGATCACAACTCAGTAGCAGACCGAGAGCTCTCCATATTTCACACGAATCTAGCTTAGATGAAAGACTTTTTTTTAAATAATTTGTGCAAAAATGCAACTAAAATAAAATAACAAAATATAACAACTAAAAATACATACAAAATATACATATTTTTTAACAATAGTTAATTTATTTCAATATTAACATTTGGTAAAAAATTTGAAAAAATAATTTATATATTTAAATATATAAAAACTTTCATTTTAATAATTTCAATAATAAAAATAATAATAATAAATAATAACAATTGATTACACACACATACACAATGTTTATTCCTATATATATATATATACACACACACACACACACACACATACATATATATAATAAAATATACAATTTTCTGGCCTATACAAATATTTTAACTGTTCAGTTCAACCTCCATTGTCAGAGAAAAGTTAAATTTGGACCCTGCTTGACCACCCTCCTAAAATAATAAGCAAAACATTATCTCCAGTCTTACTTTTATACATAAACGTGTCAAAGTGAGCGACCCTCAGGAAATGTTTTCCGATCCTTTTAAAAAGCCTTTCCGGGATAATTCATCTTTGTCTTTCGCTTAGAAGGTCAGGGAATTTCTATTTGCACTTCTACTCACGCTGGCTCACAAACTGCCCCGTGGCAGACGCACAACATAGCTGAACCCTTCTGAGGAGTAAAAACAAGAGTGTCCTGTTTCTCTCTCACCTTGTCCTGCTCCAGCTGCTCGATGAGGTTCTTGGCATCTCCCAGCTGCGTGATCAGCTTTGTCTTCTCTGTAGTGTGCAGTTCCTGGTAAACACAGAGGAAAGACGGTGAGTGTGAGATGATAGATCTTATTAAGTTACTCTCAGAATAATAATCAACACTTATTGAGCATATATCATACAGAGCTCAGAGCCAGTTGGTCTAGACAACCTGGACTAGAAAGTGAAATGCTTGGAAACGGCCTGCTGGAAATGTACTGACCTGAAACTTTAACTTGCAAACAGCGGAAAAAAGGTTTGACTGAGTATCAAAAACACTTTGCGCATCCAATAAGTCTGGCTAGACAAAATTTGAACGGTTAAACATATAAACCATCTTAAGAGGGATCTTTTCTGTTGCGATGCAGCTAAGAACAAGTCGAGAACACTGTAATGTAACTGTTCCATGCCTTCATACTGATCTTTCAAATGACTATAGCATATATTTTGTGACCGTGCGATTATGTTTAGAGAGCAACCAAGAAGCTGTGAGTAATTATCGATGTCTCCTGCCACAGACAAACACACGCGCACACAAAGCAGCCCACATCCACATCACAGCAGGCCGTGGAGTCGTCGCACCAGACCGACGATCAAACCTTAATTACAGCCCAGGACAGCAGCCAGCGGTTGTGGCGTGTCGCTTCTAGCACAGAACGCCACTCCGTCAGGCAATGGTGGTTACTTTCAGTTTCCTGCTGGTTTCCTTGAACTGAAGAGTTTGACTCTCACAACCCGACCCCCAAATAAATTCTTTGGATAAAAGTGTCTGCTAAATGAATGAATGTTAATATAAATAAATGATCATAGAGTACAACATTGACACTTGAACAAATAAAAATAAGTATGTATTAGGGCTGTCAAAAATAACGTGTTAACGACGTTAATTATTTTTTGTCGTTAATTTTTTTAACGCATTTCACGCAATGCGACAAATTATTTGTCAGGAAAGTGGGACAATTACCTCGGAGTAACTGCACTTTGCATCAGTGACACATGGGTACTGTAGTCTTTTACGCTGACTATATTAAAAACTGAGGAGGGTCATTTTGCGGATGCTTGTAAAGAACAGTTCCTGCCTGTTGCAAGTAAGTGGGGGCAAAACGACAACCATTGGAACTGACAGTGCATGTGACATGGTTGCCGCAATTCGTCTTACAAGCTATAAACACATGACCTGTGTCGCTCACATGCTGCAGAGAAGTGACACAGTGAGTCTTGCTGACAGCGGCTTTGTGAATGCTTTGGTCGAGGCAGCGTGTAGCAGGAGCGGCAGTGCCGCGCGTGATAGTTTTTTTTTGTAGTACTGCAGTGCAAGCCGCAGTTTAGTTGCGCGCGACAAACGCTGCCTGTGTGATGTTGGGTTGGCCCATCACGGAATTTTCGACGAAACATGTTAACACAAAACGTGTAAGTTTCCCGTCTGAGGAGGCTAAACCATGACAGCTACACGTTTCTCAAAGCGGACCAACGCGATAATGTCACGTCTTGGCGTGATACCAGGTTGCAACCGAAAGCACAATTGGCGCAGGCTGCTTCTGCTCTGCATATGCGCTGCCTACGCGCACAGTGTGAAACTGGCGTAAAGGTAAAAGATTGTTCTCATTGCAAAACAAATATAATGGTATGTTTCAGCTTAATTTAAACCACCATTATTTGGCTGTGTTAATAAACAGACATATTATGAAAATTGTGTATCTGTGTCCTGTTATTTATCTTTTGGTATGCATTTCAGAAAAAACAAGGTTAAGATTCAGGTGTAGTTGCAAATAGTTATTAATCATGATTAATCCACTGAAAATCCGGATTAATTTGATTAAAAAATGTAATCATTTGACAGCCTTAGTATATAA
>JAUMHG010000055.1:20810876-20829309 GCA_032359395.1 Enteromius anoplus
TCTTTAAGTCCATCTCATGAAAAATCGGAGCAGAAACAAAGGTGTTGCGTTTATATTTTTGTTGAGTGTATATATACCACTCTCAGAAATAAAGGTACAAAAGCTGTCACTGGGGCAGAAGGAACATGTTTGTACCAAAAGGGTCCATTTTGGTACCTTAAAGGAACGTATTTGTACTTTATTTCTGATAGTGTATCAACTGATTTAGATTATTTATATGTTATATGTTTACTAGTTTATTGAGATAAAATCTACAAAGAATATTTTTTTTCCAACTTACTTAAAACTGCTGAAAAATCCGGCAGTTCAGTGAGTTCGGATATGTTTTCCAGTGCTGTTAAGTAAATTTATGCTGTTTTAAGGATTTTTAGATGTTCTAACCATAAAACTGGTCAAAATAGACAAAAAAAAAAAAATATTATCAATTAACTTCTTAAAACATACATTTATGTGCGGTTGCACTATGGAAAAAGAGAGTTTTTATCAATGCTCTTTTGACTTTTTGCTGAAAAGAAGTGCCAGATTGACACATTTTGTTAATTGTGTGAACCTAGAAGTTACATCCTAATGCAGGTAATGAATTCAGCTGGATGTTAAGACACAAACTATACATAATAAGAAGGGGCTGTGCATTTTGAGACGCTGTAATATGTCCGAATGCTGAGTATGGACTTTCCATTGAGACTTTTAGTGCACAGCAAGTATGCAAACTGGGATGCAGCTCAAGACTAAGTTAAAAATGAATATGCTTGCAACATAGAGATGGTGCATAGTTGTAAATCAAGTGTGCCGTAAGTAAATAAGATGCTACTTTTACTTATCTGAGATTTGACAAGTTCTACTCAGGTCCTATGAATAACCACTGGTAGTCAAGTCTAACTTCAGACCGTTTAGGGTTAGTTCATGTTGTACAGTATTGTCTACAAATTCTAGAGAGTATGATTCAGGTAATTAGGGTTTCTTGTGGTTGATTACTAGAAAATGCAGTCAATTAAGGTGCGTTCAAATCATCCTGGGGAGTTCGTATTTACAAGTTGGGAAGTTATAATAATGTCATCAGGTGCGTTCAAATAACTTAGATCTCTGCATTTTGGTTTAAGACTGTATCCTCCGGTTAGTCCTAGACTAAAATGTAAATCTGAGCTGTTCCAACTGAAAAAAACTTGCACTGACCGATCTCAAAAAAAGGCAGCCAGTGCTTTTGTTTTGTCTTAAGATGCAGACCAGTAGTGTTTTTTGTAAAGGCGTGTTTATAAGAATTACTTAAATGCCCTAATTGCACTATGGCCTAATCCTGGCTTAGACCTGAGAAATGGGTGCCTATATATGGTGCTTTATAAAAAGGTTTGTAATGCTTTGTAATGCACTTTGATAATGCATTGTATGATCTCACAAATAATTGCAGCATTCATTGTTACACCTTTAGACATTATAATGCATTGCAACATAACAAACAACCAATTTGTGGGAATTGGTTGGTTGTCAAGGAAAGGAATTTGCAATTATTAATGATGCATTATATTGTAAATAAATGCTTCAAACAAAACAATGATTTTTTAACAACAAAAATTACCCATAATTTCACAGCAGCAGAATACGGTTTTCAGTGCTGTATTTGGGATTGACAAGGTGTGAGCCTCGAAATTTCTCATTCATACAGCAGCTCACAGTTGTGTTTACAATTCTGTCTGTATGAACGTTCAACAGAAGTCAAGTCTGTATTTTTTACCATATCCATACCATACCATAGCAACAGTGACCGAAATAATATCAAAGATGGTGACAACTGTAAAACGGAAAGTATTATAGCTTTCGGAAACGAGACCAGTCCAATTTAGCCGCAAGTTCTTTCTTCAAACCTTTATTAACTGACAGCAGCTTTTAAATTTGGGTGGAGAGCTGAGCATTTGAATCGCAGCGTGTGCAAACCATAAAACTGACGGGAGCAGCTCTGGTGGAAAACTAATGGGATAAAACTTTTTTTTTTATTTCTCCTTTACTGTAATTTATCGAAAACACACATGAAAACATGTAACTCATGCAGTCGTGCGTTTTTGCGCAGAGTGGCTCTCTTGCAGTGTACAGTATGTCGTGACAACTAGTTGTCCAGAGAATGAGGTTGTGAGTCCTGAAAATTTACTGGTTACAGAATGCCTTTGTCACACCCATAAATAACCGAACTGTGTGTGAACGTAACCGTATTAAGGATTGACACAGGATTGACAGCCGTACCCTGCTGCTGTGTGAACATGGCCTAAATGGTGTGTTTTATGCTTTTACTCAATTTTTTGTTTTGTAACTTGAATGATTTTATATTTTAATGTAATTGCACAGTCCTATGGTATTTTATGCATGCAAGTTAGACAAAAAATATAATTTCATTAAAATGAGGAAATTTACTATAAATACAAAGTTGGATCCTAACCCCAGGTATTTTCTCATTTCCCACTAGTAATTGCGCCTTTCTGATGCTGAATGATAAATACGATCTTTCCAACATGATTTGAATGCACCGTTACTTCCTAGCACGCGTTCGTAGCATACGCCATAGCAAGTCATGATCCAAAAATCCTACAGGATATCCTACACAGTCTATGCATGCCATGCTGTTCTACACAAGTTCGAAAATTGAAAATTGCAAACCCAAACCCAACTCTCTGCTCGGCGTCCAGAGAGGGTTGCAGAGGTCTCACTGCTAAAAACAGTCGTTTCTGAGACGCTTACAAAGTTTACCTCTACCTAGAGTCACTTGTTTCTGCTAATCGGTTGTTCATGATGCCCAAAGCGCCGACACCGCCGGAAAATCCGTTCTGCCGCGAGCTTCCGCACACTGTTCTGGGATATCCGTTCGCTGACTCCGACAGCTGTTTCTGCATGATGGCGAGTGAGATTTTATTGGATCCCGTCAAATCCCGCATGGAGATCATCTCGCCCGAGAGCCTGCGTCCTTCAGTGTCGCTATCACAAGGCCCGGCCGAGTCCGGCGTCCGGCCGAAGCGTCCGCGTCTGAGGCGCGAGCCGGGCCTGATGGCATTTCGGCGTCCCAAGAAAGCATTGGCTTTGTTGCAGTGCTGGCAGCACAAGCAGTTCATTTTCCCCAACATCCAGTTGAGGACCTGCTTGATGACGATGGAGATGACGTTAAAGAGCGAGTAGATGCAACATACTCCAGTCAAGATGAAGATGAAGTTGGCCAACCGGTAAAGTCCTTGATAGCCGTAAGCAGCACTTTGGCTGCTCACCAGATCTCCGAAACCAATGGTACTGAAGGTGACGAAGCAAAAATACAGTGAGTCCAGATATGCCCAGCCTTCGACCGGAGTGTACATGGCCGATGCGCAGCAGGAGATCACTATGGCTGATAAACCCAGAATGAGCATCACGTGGTACACCGAGGGTTTCCAGCCGGGCAACGTACTTGCCGCAAAGTCCTGGCAGATCCCTGGCGGAAGGAGGCCGCTGGTCCGAAGACGGCGCAGACGTACGGCTTTCATCACCACGGCCAGCAGGGTAATGATGCGCTCCAGAAAAAGGTTGAAGAACAAGATGGTGGCCGCACAACCCAACAGGCCATAGAAGATCAAGAAAACCTTTCCAGCTACTGTCACAGGGGTGGTCATCCCAAATCCTGCAGAGAGAAAAACAAAAAGGGCTTGTTAGAACAATGCCTTATTTTTATTCGCAATGTGAAGGTAATTTATTTGGAGTCAGAAACTTTTATGCTTACATTAATTTATTTGGTAGATGCATTATGCATCTATATAAAATCGATATAGCACAAGCATTTTTATAAAAGGGAGGAAACAACTTTGTGTTATTTTTGTTAACTAAAACTAAAGGCTTAAAAAATGTGTTCCTTGAAATAAAACAAATGTAAAATAAAATAATATTTCATTTCAGCTAATTGCAAAAATCAGTTAAAAGTAATAAACTAGTGCAAGTCAAATGATTAATGATCTAAAATAAAAGATTTTGTATACATAATATATGTTTGCACTGTGTATATTTATTATGAACTGTATAAATAAATACACACACGCATGTACATATTTCAGAAATATATGTTAGTTTATAAGTTAATGTTAGTATAAGTTTATACATTTAAAATATGTATATATAAAATCAATTATATAAATATATGCATGGAAATACATAGAAATGTTTTCAAAATATAGACTACAAATATACACATAGTAAATATACACAGTACACACATATTATGTAAACAAAAACTTTTTTTGCTGCAATTAATCATTTGACAGCACTATATAAAAACACAAAAACTATATAGATATGTTAAAAGTAACAATTGAGTAAAAAATTATATTTTGCATAGAATATAAGACCTGTTCGTCCATGTACATTTATGTATTTATGTATAGCAATCTAGGGATATTATAGTTTCATAATCCACACATTTAATGTTTAATTTATGGTTAATAGTTAACAGATTTAAAACACCACCGCCTCAAGTTTCACAGTTTTTACATTCACTGACAGCTCACCTGTCATCGGGTTGAGAGACGTCCTTCAGCCTAGGCTCATTAATTTTGAATATGGTATGAAAAGGTGTTTACAGTTACAAGATATATAATTCCTGTTTTTTTTGTGTGTGTGTGTATGGGGGGGATACGCAATACTGAAATGCATATATTGTACAATATTGCATTTTTAAAAGTACTGTAGTTTATCCCAACATCCTTGAGGATATAAAGAATAAGAACAGAAAATATTTCACCAGCTCTTTAATTAGACTCCACTACGACTGCTGGGTCACAAAGAAGCTGATATCGTAAAACGTGATTATTCCAATAACGACTGACCTTCAGCAATGCTGCAGCATTCACATCCCAGTGATTAAAAGAGCTTGTCTTTGACAGTTAGCTGGAATTGATTTAGAGAGCTATATGTTAAAGGGGGATGTTTTCTACAGGATTGCATCCTTCCGTCTGAATAATGAAAGGATTCCTGGGAGAAAAAGATAAAGCACTTATACTTTCAGTCATTTTAACTGATTATAGTGAGAGGAAGTGAAAGAGAAACAGCACAATGGACTCTATCTGCATGCTGAAGGAAAGAGCAGTGCTAGAAAGGCAGCAACAGAACAGCATTTAGATTTCAGTTAAGTCTTGGTGAACACAAATGGTTCTAGTTATACAAACTTGATTTCATGTGTTTTCTCTCAGAGCATCACCATTTAACTCATAATGCAACGCAACTGTATTGCATTAGTGTTTAATTCTAATAGGAATTTTGTTGTAAATCTCCCATTGACTTTTACAGAATTATAAAGTAATATGCTATACACATCTTAAACATACATAAACTAGCGCTGAAGTTATCTACAAAACTGAATTAATTGTAGAAATTACATAAGTAGAAGATAAATAAATATTTAGAAAAAAATCTGATCTAAACAAGTAGTGAAATAACTATTAGGCATTTACTTATAGTGAGAATATTGCTTACATTGTTTTAAAATGTAGTCTATATTTTGTTGAATATTATTAAATGAGACATCAAGATAAGCACTTTTTCACTAAACCACAAAAATCTAAATAAATATCACTTTTGATGGAATGTATTCTGTTATGTGTCATTTCTATTCAAGCTGTAATTCTCTCAGAAAATATGACTTAATTGTGTGTTATTCAAGACACTATTATAAGCAAGACAAAAGTCTACACTTTAATGTAAAAATATTTCAAATGAGGAGCACAGAGTGATATGACAAACACATCTCTTGAGGTGTGATGGAAAAAATCTTGACAGAATTCAACTGTAATGCATTTATATACACTGTTAATAAAAATAAAAGTCTGCAGAAGCACAAATGCCCATGCTGCATTCTGGACTGTTAGATAACACTTCAGTCTCAGGAGACACACAAAGAGCAATGCCACAGACTGAGCTGAAACATATCCAATAAACACGAGCAGCATTGACTGCCTGGGAAACACAACTGCACACACTTCACTACACTAAAAAAACCCCATCATGATAACACAGAGAAGAAGAGTGCCCATGTGGCTCTCTGAAAACAGCTTATTCGCTCTGGCATAAAACAACATGGAACAATCAAGCAGTGCTCTTTATAAGACAAAAAGAGAACAGGATCAAATCTAACCTCTCAGCCGTTCATCTCTGATTAATTAACCCCGCTCGTTTTTCCACTGGCCTGCCGCTGAGATGCTCTTGTTAAGAGGGCACTGAGGTTTGGTCTGCCAAGGGCCACCCAGCTCTCTCCCTCATTAAAATCTCAGTTACCACAAACCCTGAACCATCGATTCTGAGCTGTTTTAGAGCCGACACTTCAGCCTGGATCTCTGGAGACTTTAGGGACAGAGGGAGATAGAGGCAAACTCACCCAAAATAACCCGCAGGACTTCAGACAAAAGTCTGACAGATCACCTTCACGGGAGAATTACAACTCACTCATTCTGCTCAAGTGTGTTCATATGATCATTGTTTTATGATATTATATTTGACATTTAGTATAAAACAACGTGGTAATCTGGAAACAACACACCCCAGCACATAAACCCTAGATATACCATCTGTTTTGAAGTCTGCATAACAATAAATACACAAGTGATCCACACCGCTCCAGTCCATCCTTGTGAAGCCAAAGCTGCACATTTGTAAGAAAAACAAATCCATCATTACACTGTTGCTTTAAGCCAAAATATAAGCGAGTAATCCATGCACCGCTTCCACCAGTGGAAAAAGTCAATTCCGTGTTGTCCATTCACATTAATTGGACAACATGGAATTGACTTTTTCCACTGGTTTTGCACTTGTGAACAACGTCTAATGCAGATTTCTCTCCTGATTCAGACCAGATCACAAGAGAAAAACACATTAAAATATGTTTTTGGCTTCACAACACATTAATTGATGTACTGGAGTGGTGTGTATTATTGTGATGTTTTTATCAGCCTTTTAACAGCGCCCATTCACTGCAAAGCATCCATGCTACATTTCTCCAAATCTGATGAAGAAACAAACTGATCTACCTCTTGGATGGTCTAAAGGTGAGTAAATAATCAGCCAAATTTCATTTTTGAGAGAACTGTTCCTTTATAAAAATCAGTTTGGAATTTAAATCGCAGCATGATTAGGATGATGCAATTTATATTCCAGAAAATCTGGTAAGCGTCATGTTGCCTGGCCTACAGCATGTTACAGTTTTGTGCTAGTATGTCATGATTCAAGTCAGTGTGTTCTTAAGAAATGAATAGCATATGAGCGCTTCACTGCGACAGATGGTTTCAGCTCGTTTCCAAACACAATGCAGCACACAGCAATCTTTGCCTCACAATATGCCAGCACAGTCTAGCTATTTAGCACCTCAGAGAAAAAACTAAACTAAACATAAACACCCTGCAAGCATATAAAAACATCATTGTTCGCACTGACAGCAAGTTCACCAATCTGACATTTTTCTTGCCCTGGACAGAGGCCATTTCAGTTGTTCTGCTGTCTTCAGGGATTGTAGGCCAGATACAAAAAATACAGAAATGATCAGGAGGGATGGTGTTTTTATTTTCCTGTGACGATGAGGAAATCATTAGTCACCAGCTGGAGTCCAGGGGGTCTGCGGAGAACGGGTTCAGGGTGTGATGGGATGTAAGAAGTATCCGGCTCTTTCCCTACACTACACTACCATCTGTCCATTACTCGCCCCGTTACACACCATGTGCCTGATTACTTACGGTTACAAACAGGTGACACACACCAGTTTGTTTTGGTGTTGAACAGAAAACTGCATTTCAGGCTGATTAAGAACAAAAGTAACGAACTTTAAAACCCAACATAAAAATGCCCTCAAACAGACATGTTCAAACAAACAGACATCAACATTACTGTACAAAAATATAAGCTTATCCCAGTCTTTACCCTTAAACCTACCCCTACCCAAAATGTATGCCTAAAATCAGTGGGAAATGATAGCTGGTTAACAAGGGTGTAGATTCACCTAACTATGATTATAAGCCTAAAACAGATATTTCCAGAAAAGTTGTTCCTTAATTCTGATTGGTTGATTAGAATGTTGTTCCAGGAACATCTTGTACTTGGTGAGATCACGCTCACCAAAAAGTACATTTAATATAAACTTAAGGCAAGTTACTACAGGCAAAAATTTAGTTTTTCATGCACTGGTCAATTTTGAGATTTTGTGTTATTTGACATTTTTTTTCCTTTTTAACTATTAGGAAGGAAGCGTGCAAAATACACATTTAAGTGCACATTTTAATGCATATAATTTTGCAAAACAACATGTTTTCATGCACGTCAACAGCACAAACTTTAAAGGTTTATTCTTATCTATATTCTCAAGGTTTTTCAAGAGGGGGTTAGTTTTACAGTCTACGTCACTTGCCTGGTTTTATAGGACATTTTTTCCCTAAAACATTGGTTGTTGGTTGCTGACAGTATTGCAGCACTTGCTGACAACAATTTTCTGATTGAGTGATAAAAAGAAAAATCCAAAATCCTGTTAGCAAAAAACATTTGCCTCTAAGACAGAGATAATTTTAAAGCAATTTTCTGATTTCTCATTTGAAGATTCATATTGGTTTCATAATCTGTAATTAAATTGATTATGACTTATTTCCATATTCAAACATAACATATCAGAAAGCTTGTAATAAAAAAAATGCAATGCTTAATGTAATCATTCAACTAGGGTAGTATGGTTATTTATATTTGTAAAAAATTTACTACTTTACAGTTATTTTAAACACTCATTAACAAACAGTTATGCAATAAAAATTATTTTGCCATCTCAAAACTATTCTCAAAAACCTTTTAAAATATTGATTTACACTCATTTCAAATTGCTTTTTGCTGTGGTAGCAGACTGGAAAATACCCTGCAAGTGAGCAAGGAAGCATATTTATTATTTATTGATTTTGTACAGTTGTACAACAGAGTGACTTGCCATATGTACGCTATGATATCAAACCACACAATTCAGCCCGTCTCTTCACACAAAACTGCCTGTAAATGAACTGCAATAACAAAACAAAAAAAGAATGAATCATAACTGAACATAACAGAATCCCATCCACAGCAATGCAAGAACTGACAACATAAACAAACAACATGGACTTGTAGTTATTTTTGCATTGATTTACACAGAACAAGTAAAAGAAGAAAAAGAGAGCAAAGGTCTGGATGAGGGAGTGCTTAGGGAGGCGTGGGCTGCATATGTTTGGCTCAATGCTTCATCCTTGTCTCGCTCTCTCTCACTCTGCAGCAGTTTCATTGGTAGCTGCTTTTGTTTGTAAGAGACGGTCGGACAGATTTCGAAATGTATCACAGCATTTGCAACTAGTTGCATGGTGTCTTTCGAGTGCATCGCTGACGGGTTCATGCTGTGAGGTGGCTCTGATCTGGGGCTCCTTGTCGCAGTTAGAAGACATGAAAGACCTACAAGCTTGGAGCTTGTAGTGTGCGCATCACTGAATGGGGCAAAATCACTGGTTTAAAAATCTGACTACAGTATTATAATAGATAATAAACTATAAATATTACATGGAAACCTTAAAAAACTAAACTAAAAATAAAGATAACCAAAAAAAAAAAAAAAAAAAACCTGACACAGACGATCCTTTTGATTCATTTTTAATAAGCAAGTTAAAGTAGAAATATTACCCAGCAAAAGAGTTATAAGCAGACTGCCTTGCCTCATGAGATCTCAGTAAGAGTTATAAGTACATACAGATTATTAAAAAAAATGTGGATTTCCTTTCTGTAACCTGTGTTTAAAGGGTTCTTTGTACTGAGTTTGAATGGAAGAGCTCACACTGTGTTCAAACATAGGCTTTCACACAGAGTTTGAATGGAAAAGCTCACCTGCACCCCAACGAGAGCGTACAGTGAAGCTGTTTTTGAACTGAGGAAGTCATACAGCGTGCCAACAGTAGACGTGCTTTTGCTGGACGAATGGAAATTCCCAGAATGCATTAGAAACTAAGTTCTCACTGCATTTGAACTGAATCAGCGTGCAATTTAAAAGAGTGAAGTTAACTGATGGGTTAGAGTGGTGTGGATGGTGATGTTTTTTTCAGTTATTTGGACTCTCAATCTGACAGCACCCATTCACTGCAGAGCATCCATTGGTGAGCAAGTGATTTAATGCTATATTTTTTTCAAATAGGATGAAGAAACAAACTCATCTGCATCTTGGATGACCTGAGGGTCAGTTCATTTTCAAAACTACAATACCCATAACAAATGGTTAATAAATGTGTACTAATCATTAACATGACATTACAAAGAAGCACAAACACAGCACAATGGGCCTCTTCCTTATTGTTGGTGAATTAATAAAATCAGTGGTCATAAAGCTTGAACACAGTCTGGTTTGTTGGAGTGTCTGTCAGTATTTAATTTTACACACAGCAGTACAGAGGGAGCTCAACATCCCGTCTGTTCATTCATTAATTTATTGTCGAGAAAGCAAGCAACTCTGCCTTTCCCTCTGCATTTATTTCCTTATCGACTCAGACTTGTTTTCACAGTCTGCCACAGACACTTACAGTTGTTTGTGCAGTATGCTGTGAAAAGATTACTCAGGTGTATGACAGATTTTTATACATCATGAAAGATCGGCCGGCTGAGCAAGCAATCATCTCCACTGTAGAAGTCAAGTTACGTCCGTGTTATTGCAATGGATCTTGTCTTGTAAAGCATAGTGCATACCACAAAAGAAGCTCATTGCCCTTCCCTGATGTGTGTGACACAAAACTCCAGATTGTCTTGTATTGTCTTGCAATGCACAAATTGGGTAATGTGGCAGTTCAGGCATTTATTTTATGTTTGCAGAAAATTAGCAAACTTTGCACATTCTGCACTTTACAGAAATAGTATAATTACTAGCCTACACCACGAAAAATGACTTTCAGTTTTTACCATAGCAACCATTAGGGATGTCAGGTTTTTTGTGCCCCCGATCCGATCCAAATCATTGAATATTGAGTATATTATATTCCTAGTGTTTTAAGCACAATTCAAGTACATGTGTATGTGTGTGTGTGTGTGTACATATATATGATGCCCTCTCTCTATGTATAAATCTGCACATGTACTGTATAAAGTCATTGCTTGAATATGGGTCTACTGTAAACTTCTTATAATGAATGATAGCAACATAACGGTGAAAAGTGGAGATATGGTTAGAAAGCATGCAGCTAAATTCTTGTCTTTTAATCAAATCCAAAGCTATATGCAACCCATAGCATTGCATTATGATCTCACATAGTGTGAAAGCAACTAAGTTAAAGTAAATGATAAAATAGTGTGCATCAAATACACTAAAAATGGAAGCTTAAATGTTTGTGACAAGTTAGAACACACCTCACTGGTTCTTTTGGTTTTAATGGTGGATGAAAACTTACATTTGAGAATCTTTTATACTTTTTATGGTGGTTGGCGAATCTACTGAAAGGAAAACTGCACATACAGCTGATGTAAATTAGGGATCATGCTGAGTAGAGACTAACTAAACTATTTGGAATACAGTGAATTAAGCTCCAAACTCTGTCATAATGCTCAATGTTTACATTTAACATGTATTCTGAGCTGCAGCTCGTCATATTAATGGAGTGTTTTACTAGTTAGCAGTAAACCGGTTACCTTGTCTTAACATGTTCACATAATTGTGTTGGATGTTCTCTTTGGAATAGGAATATGGATATTTTATTATAAACAACATACCATTTCAGTTAATGTTACAATACTAGTGAGTTAAGCCAATAGTTGTACTGACAGTGTTGCGTAAACATGGTTGAAGGCACGAAAAGACAAAAACTGATGCAATTCAATGCTTTTCCGAATCATTATTCTTATTAAGACTTCAGACCGTGGGTCATGAATCATGTGATTCAGATCGGAACTTCGAAGCGCGTATCATGAATCATTTTATTTAGATCATGGTGTAGCAGCAGGGTTCGCAAATAATTTGCTTCAGATTCCAAGGCAGCATTGCTTCTGTAATATTTAATAGATTTGTTTATATTTTAACTAAATACAAGAAAAAATACTCCTTAAGAGTGACTATGACTTTTTAAGTGTACTACATTATTTCTCAGCGTGCACCTCTAAGAAAAATATAAACTGGAGATCTATGTCATGGTGTCCCAAGTGGCTTGGCATAGCATTACAGCATACAGTTTGTTACACATAATGTTACAAAACATGCTGGTTTTTACTATGAGAAAGTTTCTCAGTATATGGCTGCAGAGCCTGTTAAAAACCTGGTTCACAGCACAACTGTATTTTGTGAGGGTAGTCTGTGCTGTCCATCCTTGTCTGCTTGGTATTTTATATACAAAAATCTGTTTAAACAAAGGCTCAGCAAAACTGCACAAAGCGCAGCACTTTCCCCGAGCAAACACACCTGTCCCCCTGGGCATTTTCTAAAGGCTGAACAAAGCACTTATATCTGCATAGAATCTGTTATATGACTCAATGAGCACAGCATACAAAATACATCATGCATTGGAGAGCCAATTACAGTCATTCATACTCTGATACCGCTCATGACACACTGGAGAGTGGAGAGCACTCAATCTACGCCGCTGTCCTTAAATGAAGAAGAGCTGGAGATATTAGCACAAAGTCATGCTTGAGTTCATGTGAAAGTGAACCAGAGAGAGGGAAAAGGTCCAGAAAAGGTCAAAGCTAATAGCTAAAACCACAAATATAATTCTTGCATTTTAGAAAAATGTGTCCATCCATCATTAGTTAATTCATATTATAGATAAGCGTTGGTCCTTTCAGTTGATGTCATGGTGGTGCATTTGACTTTCAGATTTTTTCTTAGAGCATCTTAAAGGGGTCATATGATGCAATTTCAAGTTTTTCTTTCTCTTTGGAGCTATTAGTGCTATTAGTGCATAGATGAGATCTTCATATTTTCATAACACGGCCTGGATTTTTATGTAAAGAAAGAAGGCGGAGCTATTATTCTCGTTGTAGTGTTGCTGTGGGCGCCATGTTCTGGAGATGCTGTGTATCATTGTGAAAGTGAAACTACTTTCTTTGTGCTTCCAAAAGAGGATACAAATAGACAGCATTGGTCAAGCTGTATTCACAACACTGTTCCAGAACAGTTCAACTCAAATATTAAAGTGTCTTCAGCACATTTACAGAGGACTGATTCCTAAAACCTGCAGAACAACCTATGCTGGCTGTGCACAAAGACTATGAAGTGGAGCAATTCAACCTCTCCAAGGACAGGCTGGTGCTTCTGACTCACAACCTTTACATTTTATTTGTTGCTTTGTCACATTATGGCAAGGGGCGTAACACTTCCTTCACACACTTGAGGTGTTCGCCCAATCACAGTGTACTGGATAGCTGGCCAATCAGAGCACACCTCACTTTTTTAGAACGAAGAGCTTTGTACAAAACAACCTGTTACAAGAGGTCTTACCTCAGACCCGCCCTGAGTGAGCCGTCATTATTCTGAAATGCAGAGACAAGCATGACTCCTAAGCGATTGAGGTGTTTTGCTGCTGAATGTATTAATGAATATAGCAATAGTCAATTACCCCCCACATCTGAGTGACAGTGGATTAACGCTACGTTTGGTTCTGAATGGAAACGCGCCCTTTTGTCTTTTAATGAATCTTTGCAAATCACCTTTCCTAATAATGTACTAATTAGTGTAGCAGGTGTTGATTTATAATTTATTATTCACTTAAAATCTGTATGTTTATCTGTTGGTAGTTATTATGTTTATCTATATACAGTATGCAAGAAAAGCAAAGGAGAAAAAGTATTTTATTTCTTGATGAGTTCTGCACACGTCGTGACGTCATTGGCGTGCTGTGCGCTCTTGCTTCATTCCGCGGGAGGTCTGGTCTGGGAGGTCAAAACATTGGTTTTAAGTTTATACAAAATGATGGAAACTTTGATTGTATTAAGAAAAGTACTTTATACAAGATACATTTTGCAGATACAGTCATGTTGTACTTGAAGTGATTATTAGCTACTACTATTTTCTTTATATTACTACTATTTCTTGTATACATGAAACTCTCTGTATTGTGAACTTATGCTTCAGTCTGCGGGAGGTCTAAACAGAGAGAGCAGGAGCATGGAAGGTTGTACAACGAATAATTAATTGCATGTTTTCTACTTATGCAGCATAAAATACGACAGAACCAGCAGACTGACTCCGGTGTTTATTTCATTACACACTACACAACGCAGAGGGATGCAGGAGCCGGCTTCATTGGTGCCGTGACCCGGATGGGAGTGAGGTTTAGGGGAGTGAGTGTAACGGAGGCCAGTAAGTAAGCGTTGTACAGGTAAACCTTACTCCCCTGATCTCAAAAAGAGGTGCTCTAGCGACTGATGTTAGAGGTCATGGCCTTTAGCCTCCTTGGTAGAGTGCCCGCCTCCCATGCTGGAGAC
The DNA here is from genome assembly GCA_032359395.1 of Enteromius anoplus. NCBI lineage: Eukaryota > Metazoa > Chordata > Actinopteri > Cypriniformes > Cyprinidae > Enteromius > Enteromius anoplus. The sequence continues at coordinate 20,825,307 of JAUMHG010000055.1, forward strand.
CTGTGTTCGAGACCCATTCAGAGCGAGGATGAATTGTGGTGGAAGCGGACCCAGGGGGGTTACATTAGCAAGGTTCACTATGAAGACTGCAGAGGCTAATCAGGACTGCTGAGCGAATCATTGGAACATCCCTCCCCACACTCCAAGATCTGTACTCATCCAGAGTGAGCAAAACGGCTAAGAAAATCACTCTGGACCCCTTCACACCCAGTACACTCGCTCTTTAATCTGTTGCCATCTGGTCGGCGCTACAGAGCACTTAGCACTAAAATGACCAGTCACAGGAACATTTTCTTCCTCCAGGCAGTCCATGTCATGAACACTAACAATGCACATGGTACACACACCATTATTATACATTTTTTATTTACCACACACTTATTTGCACACATCATCATACATGTACAAACACTTCATACCTGTTCTAACTTGAATATCTATATTATATATTGTGTTTTTGCTATTTTGTACACTATTTTGTATATTTGTATATTATTATTTGTGTCTTGTCTTGTCACTGTCATTCTAAGCTCTGTCACTAAAACAAATTCCTTGTATGTGTAAACATACCTGGCAATAAAACTCATTCTGATTCTGATTAAAGCTGCTTTGCAGTGAGGTGTGGGGTAAAGCCGAAGCTTGTGATTTTTTTTGTGTGCAACACACATCAGACGGTCAGTGAGTGGTTTGTGATGAGTCTGTAGGTCTGCCAGCTGAGACTAACTTTTCACAGACGAGATACAAAAGCTCTTTGATGCTGTGTAGAACAGTCATCTAAATTTACACCGGCACATGGGAGGGAACGCCATGTCCAAAATCAGAAGAATAATGCTGATGCACTGCAGAGTTCCCAGGCTGGCTCTCCTGACAGTTTAAATTTGATGAAAAGATAGTAAAAAGTTTCAATAATGCTCAGAAGTGCAGGATCTGCAAAGCTCCTGACCGCTTTAGTAATGACCCCGTACTACTGTATATTACAAAACGAGGGCAGGTGCAGCCCGACAATTCTGCGCTCTTACCACCAATTCAATCAAGGATCCAGTTTTAACAGGAAAATCCACTTAAGTGAATATTGCTAGAACAACCCACACACCCAACGTAAAGCTTTAACCACTTTTAGTAATGATAGACTACAAAGACAAGGTCGTACAGGTTAATCAAAGCACTAAACCTCAGTATAATTGTCCCCTCATTTAGTGTAGGTTGAGTTTCATCTGATGAAAAAGGTAAATGTTTCGTAACTCAGCTACGTTCTTCAAAAACATAACAAGGAGTGCTAGCTTTCATGGAAGTTTAATAAATATTTATTTTATAAATACATATATATATATATATATATATATATATATATAATATATAATGGTTTGTGTGTTTGTATAGTATGTGTATGTATGCGTGCGCCTGGTATTTATCACCTTTTTGGGCCCATTGTCCCCACAAAGATAGGAATAACAGTAAATTCTGACCTTGTGGGGACATTTGTCAGCTCCCCATGAGGAAACAAGCTTATAATTAACACAGAATGAAGTTTTTTGAAAAACTACGTTTTAGGTGTAGGGTCAGTGCAAGCAAATACCACATACAGTTTGTGCAGTATAAAAACCATTACGCCTGTTGTCCCCATAAAACATGTAAACACAACTTGGACATGTGCAGAGGACATGGTGAAGGAAAACCTTTTCACAACATCCAGCCAAGAGAAGAACTCTTTCCAGAAGGCAGATGTGTCTCTGTCAAGTCTAAAATAAAGAGAAGACTTCACCAGAGCAAATGCAGAGAGTCGGCTCTGGGTTATTGCTGTTTAGTGATGATGAGACAGAACACAGAAGTGTTTAGTGATGATGAGACAACAGACAGTAGCAGCCAGATCAATTCTGAAGTAGAGATATACTGTACTCTCTGCCCAGATTCAGTCAAATGCAGCAAAACTGATTGTGTGGCGCTTTATAGTACCCGATGACCCAAAACACAGCAAAAGCAACCCAGGAGTTTTTGAAGGTTAAAAAAGTGGATTATTCTTCAATCGCAGAGTCAATCTTCTGATCTCAACCCGATCAGGCAGTATTTCACGCACTAAGACAAAACTAAAGGCAGAAAGACCCACAAACAACTGCTGATCAAACAAACTACTTAATCAAAGGCATCAAACAGAAAATCACATGCTAGTGACTCTTCACCTTTAAATGAAAATTGCATTCTTGAATGACAGAAACGAATCTTGTACAATAAAAAAGTGAATAATCATTCATTAATAATATCATTGACATATAACACATTCATCCAATTCCATGTTATTTTTTTAGGTGAAATTGGTTCAATATATTCTTGATTCACAATTAAATTAACACTCCATACTTGTGCGCTTTATTTCAGTCTGTTTCTAAACTATCTAGTCTTATGAACTCCTGTTATAGTGCTCTCTTGTCCTTTTTTTGGAGGTCAGCGGCTCTTTTTTTACCTATGCTGTCATTGATCGTGCTTCTCTTTCTCATATATTATTCAGAATTTCACCTCTGCGCTCTACGAAAGATAAGTTAAACAGGTTTGGAATGGCACGAGGGTGAGTGAATGATGGCAAAAATTACTTTTCTGGGTGAACTGTCCCTTTAATGATGGATTGTTGGCTTGCCACTCAGAATATTAGTTTTGTGTAAAAACGCATCTGACCTTTCCGATCAAACCAGTATCTCAGATATTGATGAGATTTGTAATTCACTTCAGTTTCTGAAATAAAAAAGCATGAGGAGTATGTACGCACATTCGTTTATGAGGTTATTGTGGTCTGTAGACAAAGCCGTGATAGCAACAAATCTATGGTTTTACTTAAAACAATAGTTGTATTCTGTGCTGTGTGTGATTGATCTTCTGTGTATGCAGACGCCATCTTCAAATGGGAGCGCTCCACATTGAGATTTATTTACAGTCTTTGTGTTTGCCGGGGAGGATCACGTACATGGATCAAGTGCAAGCACAGGGGTGACAGAGAGGATGCAGGCCAGAGATAAATGTACAAATGGGACAGGCAGTTTTTCCTGACACTGATTTGTCACTGCGTGCTGTGTATCTGCCTGCCTCAGCTGCTGTCTAGCTATGAATGCAAAGATCACTACAAAGAATACAGGTTTTATAGTGCTACTCATTAGCAATATTTGTAACAACACCCTATAGCAACAGTCGGCCCTAGTAAAAAATATAATATATATAAAATGTTATATAAATAAAAATATATAATTTAAATATACTTAAATGTATTTGGATTACATTTATTTCATGCTTAGTATACTACAAATACATTTTCATATTTATGCACTGTACTTAATAAAATGCCAAACAATTGTACTTTCAGTACTAAACTGGGATACTTAAAGTCTGCTAAATTGGAACAGCTAATTTTGTACTTATTGCACTGTACTAATTGTGCAGAAGTAATGCTGAAGTCCAATTTAAGACTTAATAGTTGATTGTGATAATGTGGAACTATTGCAGGTATACTTTAGGTACACTTTAAATATATTGCATTTAAATGATGTTTGCAAACAAAACGTCTAGGTTACGAAAGTAACCCACGTTCCCTGAACGGAGACGTTACATATGGGATCTTGCATGGGAGACCGATCGTCTTCAAGTCTTTGGAAAAAGGCCAATGAATATTGGCATGCATTAATCATCACGGCGTGAGTATAAATAATAATAATTATTATTTTTATTTATATAGCGCCTTACCGGAGCTCAAGGACACTTTACAATGAATGTAACAAAGAAAAGATAATCAGATAAGACATTAAATGGAAAAAAAAAACATACATACATACACAAAGTCAGGTATGACAATCCGGAAGTACAAAACAACAAATGGCGCTTTTCCACTACACAGTACCAGCTCGACTCGACTCGGCCAAAAGAGACACATTCAAAGAACAAGTTGATTAGACAGAGAGGTCAGTGTAACTACTCAGAGGTGTAACATTCAGAAAACAGATGAGTTTTAAGTAAGGATTTAAAA
>JAUMHG010000055.1:20833002-20845952 GCA_032359395.1 Enteromius anoplus
ATGATTTTTTAAAGTGCTATGTTTATATATTTAATATATTTCTATATAATATAAAATAATTATATAAATTAATAAATATATACATATGTAAATATTTTCAAAATATAAACTATATGTTTGTATTTATGTAGACATTGAAAATTTACTCTGTAAGCATGCATATATTAAGTAAACATTACAGTGATTATTTGCGATTAATCTTTTGACAGCACTAATACATGTAATTATATTTCATATTATAATAACATAAAAACATTAATTCAAACTGCTTTGAATCAGTATTAATCTGTTAATTGTAAGAATAATTACATTTATTCAGTTGTTCAGTAAACCTGCTTGTTGTGTATTTAAAACACATCCAGTTTATTAGTACCAATACATACATTTTCATCTTTAGCCAACTCATTTATGTATGACTGACAAATATGCATCACGTCAAGTTTACAACACCCCTCTGCTTGTGAAGTTGACGGTGGTGGGATTCAGAGCTGGGCTGTGGGACGCCCAGGCTCGTCTCTCCCGAGAGTCTCCAGAAATCACTTTCTGTTCAGACAGGCGTGTAATAGGCTGAGCTCGCACAACTACTGTATGCACTTCTGTTCTATCAGCGTCCTCCATCCAAAGCCAACAGATCCGCTCCGTCACCACTCAGGTCAAAAGGAGGAGATGGCCAGATTTAGACTCATTTAAAACTGCTTCGTCAACTCGTTTTCAGCTTTTGCCCACATGCTATTTAACTTTTACACTACTGTTAGAGTTTGAAGAAATGTTTCAACAGTTCAATGCTAATGGCAGGTTTAAAGAACCAAAAGTGTTTCTTTTGTTCCAACTGAGAATAAAAATCATAACTGAGATCTTCCTTAAAATATGACTTGCTCCCACATGACAGTAAGATTAAGTGAAGACAAAGAAAGTGAAGAAAAATACATGTTTCTCCTAAATCTCAGGAATGTCTCAAGCGTTGCTCTTTAGACAAAGTCTGCAATCAAATATCAAAAATCTCAATATGAACTCAACATTTATTATTAAATTCTTCCAAGCCCATTACATGAACTGCTATATACATTCATTTTATAGCTCTATTCTCTTACTTTTATGCTAACAATTGAATCATTTCTGTTTTATCTGTCCTGTGGGATTTTAGGAAGCACATCAAAGATAAAGTTGGTACTGTATGTACTGTACATGAAACATAAGCACTATTACGTCTCCTGAGCAATACAGTTCTCCTCCAGAAGCCTGCCAAGACTGGCACAAGTATGCACTGCACACTGCAGTCCCAATAACAATTTATCATAAAGACTATATAGACTACCATCTATTATAAAACACTATTAAACACAGGACTGTGTAACATTCTTTTGCTACAAATAACAATTCAAATCATTTGACTCAGCAGTTTCTATTTTTATTTCTCCTAAATAAGTTTAGGAGACACATGTGAGACAAATTTGATACTTTTATGAAATATGACTTTGAAGCCTTTCATTCTTTCATGCTGTTCTTAAAATGAAACACTTACAAAACTAATAGTCTCAATCTGTACAAGGGAGTGCTAGAGAAATGTTTCAGAGATCACATCAGAGAAGAAAAGTCGATTGCAATATAAGTTTTCTGTAACAAATAATTATATAATACACCTAATAGATCAAAAACTGCAATAATGTAATGTAATAGAATCTAAATCTTTTCCAAAATATTTAATGCATATTAACTTTTCATTAAATAAAAAAAATGGCAAGAGTTATACAATTTTAGATCATTTCAGGGTTGGGGTTCTTTGCACAAGGAAAATCATATTGGTGTGTACTAGAATACAGATGATTTCTAATTATCCAGCTATATGAAGGCTGCTTTCATAATGAAATAAATGAAAAAGCTAACAAACAGCCAAGTAAGGTTGTAATTCATAAAGTGTGTCTATTAATAGTAGAGCTGTTCCTGCATTACTCAGGATTCTTAGCTGTTAGCATCTGGCCACTAATGAAGCTCTCCTGTCTTGCTGATGTGAGTGATGAGTGATGGTTGTAGCCTGCAGAAATGTCTCCAGAGCTCTGCATCAGACAAGTTTTGAGAGCATGTTACTAACCGCCTGTCTTACACAAAAGTTTCTTCTCACCCTGAGCTGAATGCCGCTCTGCTGTTCAGATCCAGCATGACTTAAAATACTTGGAAAAACTAAAATACTTCTGCTAACAGACAATCAAAAAAGAATGAACAAAGTCCTTTATTAACCTGTTTATTTAGTCTAATTTAAATAATGTGTCTTAAATTGGGCTGCTGTCAATCAAAATGCATTTCACGAGTTCACGCTTCCTCAATGATAATGAGTAAGCATGTTTGGCGTGTTGTCAGGGGTAAGCCAAGGGAGTGGCTCGGAGTCCGGCTTGCCCCCTGTGTGCCCCCCTGGAAGGAGGGAACTGCGGAGAAGGGGAGGCGGAGGGAATGCAAAGAACTAGATACGGAAGGGAACTGGATTATTTATAGAGGAGAGTTAGTGACTGGATTGGCTTACGATGAAGACAGTGCTGATTGATAGATTGGTAACAGCTGAATTTAGTTTTGTACGCACTTCCTCCCTAAATTGGTTTGCAACTACATTTAGTTTTCTTTTGTGGTGCACAAAAGTTATCAACATTTTGGAACAACGTATCTCATGTTAATGTCATGTTCAGCTGGAGTGCCATCAGCAGACTGACTAATTATCAATGAACTCATGTCACCACCGTGTGCTGTCGTCAAGCACACGGTGCTTGTTGAACTGCTTGAACTTGAACTGCTGTGTTGTTTGTTGTCAAGGTGATTCATTGTTTCTCCGCCTTATGTCACATGTATAAATACCCCGGATATCCTTTTGTTAGTGGCTCGTCAATGTTTGGATGTACCGTGCGTTTTCCCCGTTGTCATGCCACCCGTTTTTTCCTGTGTTCCGTGTTTCTCTGCCTTCCTGGATCTGGACCTTTGTCTGCAATCGGACTATCGCTCTTGCCTCGCCCCTATGGACACTGTTTGACTCATCGCCTGATCATTTGCCACGTACTCTGTTTACTCTTTTGCTTATGCCTCTGATATGCCCCGTCTGCCGTTATCGACCTTGCTGCCTGTTTTACTCTGTATGTCCTTTAATAAACATTGTTGCTCATGGATCCGAACGCCTTCCCGTGTCTCACTCGTGACAGTTAAGTACATTTATACTGCCTTAGCACATTTTAATGTTTTAAAGCCTTTTGGTTTCATAAACGTATAAGGTCTGTATGATTTTTAAAACAGGAAATTAATCCTTTTATTCAGCAAGGATGCATTAAATTGATCAAAAGTGACAGTAAAGATATTTATAATGTCATAAATTATTTCTATTTTAAATGAATTCTGTACTTTTAAACATTCTATTCATGAAAGAATTTTGAAAAAAATCTAATCATGATTTTCAGAAGAATATAAAGCAGCAAGACTGTTTTCAACAATAATAATAATAATAATAATCTTTCAAATTAACATATTAGAATGATCTCTGAAGGATCATTTGACACTGAAGCCTAAAATAATATTGTTGAACATTTTGCTTTGTATCCCAGAAATAAATTACATTTAAAAATACACTAAATTATTATAAATTTGCATTAATATTTCAGAATATTACTTTATTTTAAATCAAACAAATGTAGTTCTGAAAACCAGAAAAATCTTTCCCGATCCAATACTTTTGAATGGAAGTATATATACATAATTTACTAGATTCTTTTGTTTGCACAAACATTAAAGTGTAAACAACTTTTTATGTGCTTTATGCTGTATATCTTCCTTTCAACTGCATGAAATTAATCTATAAAGTAATATTCGGTCCTGAGAATGTTTACCAGCAAACAGAGTTATTAATAATTTATGTACAATTCTGTTTATCATTATTGTTTTAGAAATAATTGATTGACTGCAAATTCATTCCCCATAATAATGTCTGAGTGAGATTGTGACTCACTGTGTGTGAAATGGCAGGGGGTTTCACTTAGATGAGGAGGAAGTGCCTGCGTCGTCCCTAGAAAACCCCCATCATGACAAAGCCTGAGCACCTCACATTCACTGGCTTTCAAGCTCTTCCGGAGGTGGGAGGTATATAGAGGCTTCACACTGAGATGAAAGGAAGATGGAGACTGAGATGGAAGTACAATGCACAAAGCACACATTAATTTAAGCTTAGCTGCTAAATAAAGTTGGATTGTACTTGCTAGACTGTACTAATCCAACAGAGACAGGGTTTTTGACTGCAAGCATGTAAATCCACCACATTCATTTAGCTTTACATGGTATTAGAGAAAAGTTATAATAAAGCTTTTTTCTGAAAAAAAAGAAAATAAATTGCCACAAACATGTATAAATTGTGATCAGAATTAAAAGTATGTGCTGTGTTTCATAAATCAGAATTGTTTATTATAATTACTTTTAGATAAAAATTTTAATGCTGCTAACCTTGCTAAATCCAGGGATTCGTTTCTCCTCAAAACTGCTCATTATATCCAAATTTTAATTAACATTGAATGGAAGGTAAAACCATAAAAAAGTTAGTTACAAACTAAGAAAAAACGTAGTTACAAAATACTATAGTATACTAAAGTACTATAATAACTAAAACTACATAATCTAAAACGAATTTATAAATTAAAACTATATATAAAATTAGTATATAAAGCCTATATAAATAATACTGAAATATCACTGCACGGCACATGACAAATTATTATTATTTTTTTACATTTTAGTTAACATTATCATTAATTAAAACCATAAAATTGTTCTTGAAATATTAAAATTTGACTGAAATAAATACACATGTAAAAATTACATTAATAATATATATTTTTTTTTTCAGTTTAACTTGCAGTACTGAAATAAAATAATAAGTAAAAATTATATAATTTGTAATACACACACACACACACACACACACACACACACACATATGTATAAATATACATACACTATACAAACATTTTGTAAAAATGTTAAAAACATACAACAAAATTACTAAAACTTTAACTAAAAACAAAACAAAAATCGAATTCAAAATACTGACAAGAACTATAACAGTGTCTCTAAAATAACACTGCATGGCACACAACTTCATATCCTGGCATACTACTGAACTCTGACTCCCGCAATTAGCATAAAGCCAGTCAATCAGTCAAACTGCCCATTTCCAGCCATATCTGGCCTTTTTGCGTACAAAATGCATGAAATGGTCAGTAAATGACCCGTCCATTTGAAGTCTGAGACTAGACTTTGTGTGCTGTTTGCAAATAAAGCAGAGAACATCACATTCTTGGGCAACCCAACATTCAGAACCTTTCTCTGAATATGAAATAAATGCATGCACACAACTCCACACCCAATCCTGAAGTTTTTGAGCAAGCGGAGGAGGACAGCATTTAATCTCGAAGAGAATGGCCTCGCCGTCAGTCTGCACCCTATTTTTCATTTGCGAAGGCGGCCACCGGCTATCCATAGAGCATGCAAGGTTGCGTGAAGCCGCTTCAATGACAGTACTGCTGAATACATTACTCAGAACTACAAAGCGCACGGGTATTGATTATTCATTGCAGATGGAAAGTGTAAAATTGGAGCCAAGGTCCGTAGAAGGCAAATACACACAATAACCAGAGGGCCGCCTCAGAGGGATACTTGCACTTTAGCGACCTATAACAGGGTAAATGTTATCCAGGACATGTGGGCATCAGCACATTTGTTTTTTGGGACATGAGCCCCACAGCAAACTGCAAGCCTGAGGCTTGGTCCTGAATGCAGAAGTCCAGCAGGGAGTTGGCTTGGCTTAGATAGGCCTCAGCATGTTACCCGTGAGAGCATCAACACTAGAGGGTGTTTATTGGTCTTCGGAGGACTTATGCTGGGGAAATGCCAATGGAAAAGTGCAGTATCCAGAGAGCAAGGAAATGTTGTCTCGGCAAGGCAAAGTGTGCTGTGAGTTTCCATGAAAGGTCATGAGGTCAAGCAAGGTGCCAAAGGCTGTTGCTGACAAAAATAAAAACAGCACTTGAACTGCTGCTGTACTGCTTTGCATTTATGAGCTATCTATTTTGGGTATACAGTATTACAAAAGCAAACCTATATTAATACACATATAAATAGTTGAAGACTGCATTTTATGTTGACCAGTCTTTGGGAAAACCTTTTATGTGCAGGCTTTTAAACAGTAAATCAGTAAAATTTGAGTGGATTGCACAAAATCCAAAACTTCAGCTCTTAAAGAGATAGTTCCACCCAAATATAACACAAACCCAATTGTTCTTGTGTGTGTTTTTTTTCCATACAATGAAAGTAGACAGTGATTTATACTCTCAAGCTTTAAAGGAAAAACAAAAGGACCAATAAAAGTAGTCCATATAATTTGTGTCCTACATTCCAACTCTTCTGAAGCCACAATAGCTTTGAATAAGTTCAACACTGAAAATAATATTGCCACATATCATATCTGCCACAGCTCTCATACACTTCTCTTCATATAATGTACTTGCATATTTCAAATTGGTCCATGAAGACAGGCAGGTTTGACACCAAATAGTTTGAATATGTGCCAGCACAAATGAGATTTGATAACTATAGTAATAGAGATGATTTTCAGCAACTAACAGTCTTAACTGTCCTTGTCTACCCAAATAAACCCAGCCATAACCAGCTAAGAATATTTGTTCCAAGATAATTCCTCTAATGTTCTTATTAAGTTATGAAAACGTTATTTCTGAATGTACTCTGAACATTCAAAACTTACAATATTTTAATTGGCTAAAACATTTTAATAAAATATTCCATTTAACCAATTTGCAAACACTGTTACAATGTTCTAAAACAAGTTGTAACATAAAACAAAAAAACATTCCAGAAAAAAAAAGTTCCATGAATGATTTAGAAATGCCTATATTGTTGTGTCAGCATTTTGAGAACCTGGTTAAAGACCAACGTTCTACTGATGTTACTAGAACAGAAAGTTTTGAGAATTTTATGTTTGCAAGGCATTAATTACTGTAATCAAACATGAGGAAAATTTTTTATTTTTTTTAGCTTACCATCTTTTAAACGAATAGTTGACGCAAAGATGAAAATTCTGGCATCATTTACTCACCCTCAAGCAGTTCTAAATCTGTATGCATTTCTTTCTGCTGAACGTAAAGGAAGATATTTTGAAAAAAGTTTGTAACCAGGTTGTTTTGGGTCACCACTGACTTCCATAGAATTTTTTTCCTACAGTGAAAGTTAAACCTTTTCAAAATATCTTTTTTTGTGTGTGTGTTGGCAGAACAATAAAATGCATACAGGGTTGGAACTTGAGGGTGAGTAAATGATGCCAGAATTTCCATCTTTTGGTGAACTATTCCTTTGTACAGAATTCCTATTCTAGTAGCCCAAGAATATTAATTATTAAAAGTAATCGTTCCCATACGAGAAAACCATGCATTTGGTAACTTACCTATAGTTGACACCACTGTCCCAACAAAATAAAACGCTCCTGTAAAATCCCATCTAGGTCGAAGAGCATCGACCCGAACTCCAGCAGCAATCGCAGCCTCGTACTCTTTCAGTAAGGAGCTCAGATCCTGCAAGCTGATATTGAACGTATCGCTAAAGTTCAGGAGGGTCCGGTTCCAGCGCCCGTGTGCTCGCAGCTCGGACGGCCTCTCGATGGCGGAAAACACCGCAGCGCCGCACAGCAGGTACACGATGATGAGCACGGCGAGCAGCAGAAAGCGCCCATTGTCTTCGTTAATGTGAAGGGAGCGGCAGCCCTGCAGTCGCTGCGCCGGCATTATCCAGATCTCAGCACCACGGGCGCAGTGGACAGCGACCAATGCAATGACATGGATCCTCTAGAGCTGCGCCTTCAGGACAACCCAAGACCTCCTGAGAGCGTGTTAATAATGGGATAATATGCATCAAACACGACAGAGAAGTTCTGAATAAGAGAAAGACTTCATTTAACACACTCACCAGCTTAATTTATCCATTTCTCATTACCAACGGCACGGATCCTTAAGAGCTGCTGCTTTAAGACACTCCGATTTTGTAGGATCCTTTTGCACGTTAACGACACGAGAGAGCATTTGTATCAGACAAGATATGTTTCGATGAAAAATATTTTTAAAAAACTGATTTAAGACTTTAATGCATTTCTACTTTTTCCTCGGGAAAAACTCGACTTTTAATAACAATCATGCATTTTACTTATAAACAGTTACTTTCTAAACGACCTGCCCAAATGCTTAATTCTTTAAAGCTAATGTCCTTTAAAACACCACTTGTGGATCCGCTTTGGTAGATTTAGTTAGTTAAATACTGGACTTACCCTCGTACTCAATGAAGTGGTTCTCCTTCCATTTCCGTCTCCATCCCATTGATTGTTCATCAACATAAATCCACCTCTAAAGTGTTCAGTTGCAAGCTAAAATCCTTTGAATTTCCAAGACTCCTTGTTGTGTTTTATTGCAGGGATATAGCATTGTGTCCTCCTGCTCTTTCCACGTTGCGGGTGAAGCATCCAGCTCATCCTTTGGGTCGCTGCGCCAAATATCTCGTCCCGTGAATCACATTAATTTCTGCTTCCGCGAAAGATACAGCGGGCTAGATACAAATAAAGACATTTAGCGACCATATGAGGGAGATTTTTGCACTTTTTTGTGAGGCAGATCTCCACTCTCTCCACTCTGGGATGCCCGCAGTCCTAATGAGGCTGATCTAGTTTAGATCAAATCTTTGCGCACTAGAGTAATACTATGATTTACACTATAGCCTACAGTAATTCGGCGAACATCTTCAGTGCTTTATATTATTACCGCAAAGTAAGCCTATATTTTTGAAATCCGCAGCTAATGGTCGTTTGAAAAATAGACACAAAAATAGAATACCTATTTTCTTTAACTGATCAGGTTTAAGTCCCATTTCCCCTCGCTATATCAAGAAAATATAGCCTGTATATTTTTTCACACGTTATTTTACACTTCAGTTAATGTTTTTTTTTTCTACTTTGTGTCTTCTGTAGTATTTAAAGCCCCCTTTCCACCCTGATCCGTTCAATTAAGCAATTCAGATTAATTCCATCGTTGTTTTGTTTCGTAAATGTGTTTTTTCGGGGGGAAACGCGAAGACGTTGAATCGAAGAGCGCGCGGTGCACTTTTTCCCGCTCTTTTTCCACAAAAAGCTTTAGCAATCAGATGGGATGTAAAACACATTAGCCTTGAGGAGAAATTTGTTGACAATAACGTGATAAATGTGGTAAATGTTGCTTCCATTCCTCAGAAAGTCTATCTCGCGCCGCTTGCGTACGCGTTGGCACAAAGTCCTCACAAATCACGAGGAAACGATGCGGCACGCGCTACTACAACTGCCTCGCGCACTCGAGCGCACCGCGGTAACAGTAATAAGAGGCGGGTCTGTTTTTTCTTACAATTAATCGATGGCATAATTACCTGCGGCCTGCATTAGCACTGCCAAATGTCCTGACGCAGTAATGAATGAGTCTGGCAGCAATGCTATGTTTGGCATGTTTAAACACCACAGCCTTTTATGCAGTAAGTGTTGGATTACATAAATTAGGCGTTTCCTAAACTGTCAGGTTATACTGTATGCTACAGCAGAGATAGATAACCATGATTAATCTAAATGAACAACATCTAAAAGGAATAGTGCACTCATGAAAGAATCATTATATAATTTACGCTAATTACTTTTTCTTTTGTTAAAAACATAATGAGATGTTCAATAGAATGGCAAAACTATTTCTTTTCTACAATGGGGGTGTTTTTAATTACTTTTATTGATCAGACAGCTGTCTGATCTTGGGGAGATCAGGTAAATGCATTTTTGATGGCAAGCAATTTAATCATGGTGCAAGGTGCAATGTCAGGCATATAAAATGGAATATTAGTTGTTCAAGCCACATGCCACTTTACATCTCCCAAACAGTGCAACTTCAGAATACAACAGTTTGTAAGCCCCAAGGTTAGTGACCAAGTGTACTGTAAATATGCATGAGCTCACTTACCAGTGACTGTCAAAAACACGATAATAACACTCATAATAAGACTTGAGGGTAACCAAATGTGTGAATTTGCTACTGTTATGCACAGAAAATATTGCCTTTTGCCCCATAGTATTGATGTTTATGCATATTCAAACATGGATATTAAAGACATGCAAGACCCAATGACATTTCTAGTAAAAAATAATAATGAATGATATTTAAGATCTACTGTGGATTGAATTATTAATATGTTGCTTTGGCTAAAAACATCTGCCCAATGAATGAAAACATCACTGTGCATTTTAGGTAAACCACTCCTATAAACGGATATACTATTGTAACTGTTAAGAGATGGTTAGATAAGGTTAAAAATCTACTAGCAAGAAGGATTCCCCCTGAATAAAGAGAGTGATGGAGATTATAGATCTGTTCTATCACCGCTGTGCCCTTGAAAAAAAGACCCAGACTGATTTCCCTTTCTTCTCTGGACTTAATTCAAAGCTTCTGATATAGAAGTCCCCTTTCCAAAACATGAAATTTGAGTTAATCAAAAGATTAAACAATGTTATTTAAAACAGGTAACAGGAACGCAATACATATGCTTCGTTATGCAATTAAATGCCTAATCTTGTGTTTTACACATCCTCAAGGCATCTTAGGGGTACATCTTCTATCAGATGAATTAAATCAGAGTTATATTAAAAATTAAACAGGTTATTATTGCAGTGGGTGGGGCTTTTTTCTTTTTCAACAGATCACAATACATCAAATAAAGCATGCACATCCATATAAAAAGTGCCTCACATGGCTCTGTGTGTTGAATAAAGGCTTTCTTGAACCCATGCGTTTTTGTCATTACAAATCCTTGGTTTGTACGTGCATTTTGTTTTGGTCTCTCCACGTTCATCACTAATCACACTAGCTATTCCCAGATCAAACTGGCTGTAAACAGCCTTTTCATTGATGCGTTTTCAAGCCAATTGACTTAAAAAGTGTCTAAAATGCAATATTTACTTGCTTTAAGAATGTCATTATTTAACAAGAGCCCAATTTCCTGGGTTATTAACCCTAATGATGGCAAAAATCAATCAACCCTCTCCTTTCACACACACTCTACTGCTAATAATATAGATTATGATAGTAACTATGGGATAAACAAGGCCTCTGTTTTAACATAGAGCAAACATTTTATGTTTATTACCTATAGTGCATAGCATTCAGTAGATATCATGGCTTAATTGGCCATAAATGTGTTTCTTGCACTTTTTTATGCTAAATGCATAAATGCACATGTAAATGAATTATTTATAACCGCTGAAATGTCTTTTGCCACAAAAACATAGACTCATCATTATATTGTTCCTCTTGGTGTCTCAACAGCAGAAATGTGTCACCACGTGGAGCTCTTACTCTGCAATTTAAATGTATTACGTTGCAGTTCCTAAAAACAAACACAAAACAGCATTTATTACAATTTTTTTATTTTATTTCACATAACATTAACTGATGGACTGGTGAGGTGTGGATAACTTGTGGTTTATTGGGATGTTTTTATCAGTTGTTTGCACTCTCATTCTGAAGGCACCTATTCAGTGTAGAGAATCCATTGCTGAGCAAGTGATGGATTGCTATATTTCCCCAAACTTGATGAAGAAACAAACTCATCTACATCTTGGATGGCCTGAGGGGAGTACAATTTTAGCAAATTTTCATTTTTGGGTGTAGTATATCTATAATAATTCGTAATGAGACAAGAATCATGTATTAAGAAACGAAATGTTGAATTAATGCTCCATTTTACTCACCAAAGCTAATTTTAATTTTATTTGGTACTAATTTCCTCACTGCATGCTCCAGTATCATCATGCATATATACTTCAACTTGGCCGGGAACAAAAAGAGAATTGCTTATGAGACAAGAGGAGTCTAGTTAATGACAAAACCTCTCTTTACTGAGGCTGCTTAGGCAGCGAACATATGTTTGCATCTATCACTTACTTGTCAAGATTCACCCTCAAAGTTGCTGTTTATAATTACCTTAGCGATTAAATGACAGTGCCTCTCTGGGGGCTGACAGCAGTGGTGGGCTGAGTTAGATCTGTGGAGGGGTTGGCATTGGGGAAGATTATTGATCCAGTGTCATTCTAAAAAAGAACAAGCAGCAGAGTCAGCTCTGATCTAGAGGTACAGTATGTTCAACCTATCATCTGCACACACACACAGATCTGACTGAGTAAACCTACTGCACATCTGCAGATGGGAGTTGGTGTGCAAGGATTTAGTGTTTGATGCTTTTTTACTTCATTTGTCAATGTGTCGTTTATCTATATAAACAAGGTACATTAAAAAGCAAAATGATTTCCGAAAACGGGAATTTTTCATACTGATATTTATCTGTCTTTTCAAATTATGCATTGCGTTGTGTTGTATTTTCATATTACAGAAATGTCTGTAAAGTTAACATAGTGCATAATATCCTGGCAGAAAATCACCAGGACATTTTCTGGGGTTTTTTGTTTGTTGTTTTTCTTTCTTTTTTGTAAGTAAATATCTATCAGCCAACTCAGGAAGGTAAAACACTGAGAAATATTTTGTTCATTGTAATATTTGTTCATGCTTTAAGTATAAACTCAATTTATTTTGCTCCATTTCTTGGAAATCTTTCAATCTATCTTATTCATTTAGAGTAAACACAACTTGATTTTGTCACAGACACTGATCACCACCACCTGTCACTAATCACTACCATCATTATCACCAGCATAAAACCAAACACCACACTGCAGTCATTGTCTGAGATCGTTTAAACCGAAGTGGACTAACTCTTGGCAAACTTTGCTCTTATAAAGCGCTGAATGGCTTAGCTCCTCAGTACTTGAGCGAGCTCTTATCACATTATAGTCCTCCACGTCTGCTGCGTTCTCAAAA
>JAUMHG010000055.1:20899048-20912456 GCA_032359395.1 Enteromius anoplus
ATCCTGATTTATAATCAAGCCGTTTTCTGATTAAATCAAATACACATAAGATGTAGACAATGGCTATGCTGTGATTTAGGCTATATTTACAGCAACAGCAGCAACATAATATCTATTTTCACTGAAAGCTCTCCTCCTCACAGCCGCGCGCTGAACAGAACAGACGCAGAGAGAGGTGTGTGCGCGCGCGCGCTGTGAAAACAAGAACTCGCGCATGCGCGGCACTACCAGAGACTCGCTAAGATTTGTCCAAGAAGTCGCTAGATTGGTCGCTTGTCGCTTTTTGGGAAAAATGTCGGCAAAGGGGTCTGAAAACGCTAAGTTGGCAACACTGCCTCCAGTATAATCGATCCGCCGAAACTCATCAAGTGAGAAACGTTCCGCGGTTCAAAAATAAGGGCCATTAAACTGCGTTAAAAAACTTTAAAACGTTATTTTTTGTGTAATTAATTAATCTAAATTAACGCGTTAAAGTCCCGGCCCTAATAAAAACATTAATTTAAATATTACATACTGTATAATAATGGTGTTGTTTTTAATATTACTATTTACAGACTTTTATAGAGTTACAACATTTTTAAAACAAATGAACACAACAATTTTTTAGAGGAACAACACAAAAATTTTTATGTGATTGTATTTTTGGTTAATATAATTATTATTCATCATTTGATAATTAATTAAACACACACAAAATAAATATATAGGCTTTGCATATGCAATATACATGTATGTAGACTTTGTTATTTAAGCAGTGCTTGAGACATTGAGATTACAATAGGTCTCTTCTGCAGTTTTCAATTAATAATGACTTTAAATTCTTGGATATTAATTGAATTTGATAAATAAGTCATGGCAACACCTTTTTCCATTTCATTAACCTAATAAATAAAATTTTTATTCTTTTCTAGGATTTTCTGGGATAAGTGAGATAAAATAATTGAATAAGATACAGGCTGATAAGTTTGTGAGCCATTTTTAACAGTGTAGAAAACAGAATGTGTGTGTAAAATTGCTTTTTTAAAATGAAAGAATTTGTGTCAAGACAATATTTCAAGTTTCATGCATTCAATAACTGTGATGGATTTGGTAGTTTTATTTTTTATATTTAGACATATTTTAGTTTAAATATTCCATCATATCTTATAAATTAACTTTTTTTGGCCTTGGGTGGCAAAAAACGTCTAAGGTTACGTAGGTAACCCACGTTTCTTGAAGGAGGGAATGGAGAAGTTACATATGGGAACTCGCATGAGAGACCAATTGCCTACGAGTAATGAGAAAAGGCCAATATTGGTGTGCATTAATTACAGCCAGGCGTGCACCTTATCACAGCATGAGTATAAGAGGGCATGGCTGGAATGCACTTGCAGGTTTTCACTGAGGAACCGAGCCGGCGTCAGCAGTGCCCAGGGTTGTGGCAAGGAGATGTAATGTTCCCTCCTTCAGGGAACGTGGGTTACCTACATAACCTTAGACATTCCCCTTCAGTCAAGTCACTCCGACGTTACATATGGGAACAGACCAGTGGAAAACGTCACAACCCTGTGGCCGCGTTACGCAGAGACCCTGGTGCTGACAGGCAAGCGTGTCAGCAGGAGAGTCTGCATGTAACCTTCTCAACGCCCTGGGGGTCAAATTGGGACCCCTCAGAGATGCCAGATGTACTGAAGCATGGGTGAAGGGCGGAGACATGAAGTATAAACACATTTTTTCTTTTTTATGTGAATTAAAGAAATACACTATATCGATAAGATATGGATATAAGTGAAGGGAAACACAGCCTTCTGGCTGACTGTGGAACATAAGGAATTTTGTAGCCACAACCTACAGGGCGAAGGAGACCCAGTAGGAACACAGCCGGAGCTACTCTGCTCTAGGTCCGACTGTGGGGCAGGAGGAGAGGGTTCACCTAGGCACAGGGGAACCTCTAAGAAAGGCGCACGGATCCCGTGGGAATGGCGCGGTAAGCCAACACCAGCCGGTCTCCTGTTACCTGCTTGTCTGATTTAAGACATGGGAGGACACAGCCTCTTTGCGGAGGTCATAGAAACAGGCGAAGGTGTTAGCTCTACATATATCTGCTAGAGAGGCGCCAGGAGCCAAAGCATAGGTGGAGGCAACACTGCTGAGAGCGTCTGAAGCTCAGAGTCCGGTCAACATAGAGGCACAGTGCACGTACTGGACACAACAACTCTAAGGCCAGGTTTGGCTCCTCCCAGGGCAGATCTTGCAGGTTCACTACCTGATCTCTGAAGGGAGTGGTAGGAACCTTGGGCACGTATCTGGGCCGGGGTCTCAAAATAACATAAGAATCTGCCGGACCGAATTCTAGGCACTCTTTATCGACAGAGAAGGCTTGTAGGTCCCCTACTCTCTTGATGGCAGCCAAAAGAAAATTGGGAGTGCTGTCTTCAGTGACAGGTATTTTATCATTACTGATGCTAGGGGCTTGAAAGGAGCTTGCTGCAGGCCAATAAGAGCGACGGCAAGGTCCCAAGAAGGCACCAAGGGTGGTCTCAGGGTATTAACCCACGCGCACCCCTGAGGAACCTAACGATGAGTTGGTGCTTACCTTGGGATTCACCCTTCACTGCATCATGGTATGCTGCTATGGCAGCAACATACACTTTCAGAGTTGAAAAGGTACAGCCTACGCTCCAACTTCTCCTGCAGAAAGGAAAGCACAACTGCAATCGAGCATCTATGGGGGTCCTCACTGCGAGAGGAGCACCAGTCGTCGAACAGACAATATCTCAGAGCATAGGCCTGCCTTGTTGAGGGGGCCCTAGACTGAGAGATGGTGTTAATCACGGCTGCTGAAAGGCAGGAGAGGTCTGCCGCATACCGTCCAGGAGCCATACATGAAGGTTCCAGAGGTCGGGGCGCGGGGCATGTGTCTGTGGCGCAGCATCGGTCGAAAGCGATGCAGGGCCAGAAGCACAGCTAACAACTCCAGGCAATTGATATGCCAAAGCAGTCAAGCACCTGTCCAGGGACCCAAGGCTGCTTTTGACCGTTGCATACGGCACCCCAAGGATGGGTCTCAGCCCACCACTCTTTTTGGGCACGATGAAGTAGGGACTATAAAACCCTGACCTCATCTCGGCTGGAGGAACAGGCTCGAATGCGTCATTCGCCAGTAGGACTGCAACCTCCGCAGGCAGGACAGCAGCATCTGTGACCGAAAGGACAGTGGTGTGGAGAATGGGCAGGCAACTGGCCAACTGAATCGCATAGCTGAGGCGTACCGTCCGTATCAACCATTGCAAGGGGTTGGGGAGCTGTAACCAGGCCTCCAACCAGGTCGCTAGGTGTATCAAGGGTACGGTAACAGCTTCTGGAGGGCACTAATATGCCATTTTCATTTTTGGGAATGTCAAGTGGGAATATAGTTCAAATGTGTATTATTATTTTTTTGTTTCAGAATATTTTTGTGATATTGGCTGCCCTTTACTGGAAGTGAGTTTGCCATAGCAGAAGGATGCTGATGACAGACTGGCCATTACTGGGTCACTTCTTGACCTCCTCAGACTGTCCCAGAACATTTAGGAGGGAGACACGCATATGCTGACTAAAGCCCTGAAGACAGTGATGGATTGACTGGAGTGTGAATCAAGCATATGTGGGCTAAAACCAGTGAAAAACCACCAGCTTTACATTTGCCCTGTTATGAAATGTGTTTATCTGAGCCATTTCTTAACTATTTAAAGCAGCTGTGCAAGAACTGATTGTGAATTTGAATCGAGGAAAATGAATGTAAAACATTGCAATACCACTAATGTTATTTGGTAATGTTGTCATACAAAAATTACATTGTTCTGAATGTATGTGTAAATGAATTCACTTTCTCACTTCTTTGTTTTATTAGATGCTGTAAAATTAAAAGAGGTATGTGCATCTTTCATGTTCTATGTCTGTTTAGTTCTGTGTTTTTTGTATTCTTGGTTTAGTTTAATTTTCTTGTCTTCCTGTTTTGGTTTCAGTTTAGTTTCGTTTTCATGTCTTCCTTCCTGTTTGTCCTTATTTGGTAGTTCCTGTGATTATGAGTTGATTTGTCTCCACCTGTGTCTCCCCAGCTGCCCTCACTTATGTCATTTGTATTTGTGTATAAATCCCCTGTCTTTTGAGTTCGTGTTTGTCAGTCAATGTGGATGTTATGTCTTGATGTTAGTATCTTTGAGTTTGAGTTCATCTTTATTAAAGTGACTTTGAGTTTAAATCCAGCTCTTGCCTCCGACGTTCTCCTTCTTGCCACTCAGACAACACCAGGCTTGACAGCATCATTGTACCTTTTGGAAAAACCTGCGACGTGCTGGTATTTTGAGGCTTGGACATGCAACAATGCATTCTGGGAAATGTAGTATTCTTACTAGTATACCACAGAGTTATTACAGTACCATTAGGAAGTATTTTAGTTTAACAGCTTTAACATCAAAATTAAAAATAAAAACATAATTTATGTACTTAAACCTAATTTAATTTGTACATTTTTGTTTATTTTTGAAGTGAAAATTTTCATCTAATATTCATATATTGTTTTATTTCAGCTTTGCTTAAATCAAAGAAAGCTTTTTTTAATGCAATTGTTTTAGTCAACAATAACAATATGCATTCTGGCCTATCAAAGATAATTTATTAAATATGATTACTTTTTTTTCTTACAATATTTCTGGAACTTGGGAGCAAAACACGCCACCACAATGCCAGGATGTCCAGTTGCTGAGTGTCCATTATAGTTGCTAGGGCGTTAAGTTGATGCTAGGGTGTTGCATGCATGCAATACTTAAGTGTTCAAAGCTTGCTCAAATCAAGAATCTGCTAAAAAATTTAAAGGGGAAAGAGAGAAAAGTGAGTAGAAAAGCAGAAGAAATCATATGCTGGGGTTTTCGGCAGATATTGGGAAGCAGAAGCAGTAGTGTCTCTGTCTCACCCGCTCTCCATGACTCCTGGTTGCGTAGGAACACGAGGCCCGTCTGCCCTACGGACACACTCCTCGCTTCATTAGGCACTGCTCAGCGAGGTGGCACGCGTTCCTCACACACACATACTCGCAGACCGGTTCTCCTGCAGGCGAGGAGTCACACACACACCCAGCCATGAGGAAAACACACTCACATATGTGCCTCATTCAGGTTTGTGTGTGTTTATCCTACTGTACACTTTCACACTAACATCTGCACTTCACCTTAAAACACACATACATGCAGTAATAGATTGGTATTATCTCATTTATTTTAAAAGTCTTCGGATTAGTTAGTTAATAAGTTAGTTAAGAACTGAATTAATCCCACTAGGGGCAATTCAGGAAATCATGTACCAAAATATCACATGAACAGGACAAAAAAACAACAATAAAAAAACCCTCTTTTGGTTTATTTTTCACTTCACTTTCAGGTTTTTCTCTTCTATTTAAATGTTTAATAAAAGGTTTTGGTAACACTTTACAATAAAGTATAATTTGTTTACATTAGTTAATGCATTAAGTAACATGAACAAACAATGTTCATTACATTTATTACATAATTTATTCATCTTTGTTACCTTCATAAAAAATACATCGGAATTCATTGTTAGTTCATTTAAGTTAGCAGTGCATTAACTAATGTAAACAAACACAACTTGTGATATTAATAATGCATTAGTAAATGCTGAAATTAACATTAATTAATATTAATAAAAGCTGTAGAAGTATTGTTCATTCTTAGTTCATGTTTTGTTGTTAGTTAATGTTAACTAATGAACCTTATTGTGTTACCAAGGTTTCTCCTAAACCTTCTTTGGAAAAGTAAAAGTAGCCTTAAAAATGGTCAGTTGTTGACATGCAGTGAGACAAAATGAATTAGAATTTTTTTAATAATTTTGTACATGTTTTGCATATCAGGTTAGATCATTTGGCCTTAAAATAACTTTTACTTGTCATTTATTGCTTTCACAATTTCAAGCATATACAAATAAAGATGTATTATATCCTTGATATTTTATTTACAATATTTACAAATGACAATTAAAAACTGCACGATTCTCTGGCTGGAGAAACTCGCTTTCATACTAACACTAATGAGAGAGTGGGCGTGGATAATGAACAAAAGCTGTGGGGAAGTGGTGCGTCATGGGAGATTGAGTCCGGTAAACAATTGAGAATCCTGGGTGAAACTGAACGGTAGGAGTGCTCTCTGGCGGGGCTTGATGGTACTTCCGGGATTGTTACATAACCCCCCCTTTAATGAGCAGCTTCCAAACGCTCCAACCACAAACACCAGAAAGATGGTGGAGCAGTGGCGTTGTAAACGGCAAGTGGTAGACGGCACTCCAGGGTGGAGCAGGTGACAGAGATGCCCTCCAGGGTGGTTTAGGCGGCCAGGACGCCCCAGCGCGGAGAAGGATACAGGCAGGACTGAAACGAGGAGCATAAAGAGGTTAGTTATGGCTTCTAAGGCGGAGCCAGTACCTGCTGTTAGTTCGTCCGGAATCCAAGGTCGAGCCGACGGGGCAGAGACCCTCCGGGGCAGAGCAGACGTCGCTATGAGCGTGGTGAGGTTAAAGGCGGCCTCCTCAGCCGGGACTGAATAGATTGTGTGGACGTGAATGGTCACTGTAGTTGGGTCAGGGTAGGTCAAGAGTTCTTAGATGGCCTCCATGGCTGGAGTAGGGCAGGACGAGAGGTTGAGGAAGGCCTTTGTGTAAGGTACAAGGCAGGACGAGCATTCAAAGACGACCTCCGTGGCCAGAACACGGCATGACGAGAGTTCGAGGGCGGCCTCTGTGGCCGGAACAGGGGAGAGCCCTTCTGATGTCCAGTGTGTGGCCCACACTCAGAATTGCGACAGCCATGACAGGTAGCACAGAGGAGAGAGGAACAGTCTCAAGGAGGCTTTGTACAGGGGACCTGAGGAAGCTGACTGTCCTGGATGACTTGTGCCATCTCAGCCATCTTGTGCAGCGTTTCGGGTGTTGTAGCTATCTTGTGCTGTGGTAGTGATTCAGGAGTAGTAGCCATCTTGTGCAGAAATTCAGGAGCAGCGGCCATCTTGTGCCTTGGCTCGCGATCAGTGTTCTTGAAAGGGTGGCGCGATGTGACTACTCCTTTAACCTGGGAAGTGGGCTTTTCCTCGTCCTCCGCGATGCCCACAGTGAAATTCGATCCCGCTATCACCAAGGCATATTCCAGGAAGTCTAGGAGGCTGCAATCAAACCTCCCTACAGGCATCCACGACTTATATGGCTCGTTGAGACCCCAGCGGAACAAATCTTTGAGCATTACATCATTCCATGGCAACTGGTAACACAGCTAAAAAAAATTCCGTCACATATTCCTTGATAGTTAGCTGTCTTACCCTGTCTCAACCTGAGCAGCTGTTCAGCAGAATCCCTCACTGACCGGCGTTTTCCTTGAAGACTGCTGGATCTTGTTTTGGTGCAGTCTTCTGTAATAAGCGAGTCGGAATTGTGCGGATCCATTTGCAGTAGAACAACAGTGAACAGAACAATAAAGGCAGCGCAAAATCAAGGTTGGGGTACACGGGCACAGGATCGGGACAGGCAGCAATCAAACAAACAATAGATAAACAGTCCAAGGTCAAAAACACAATATGCTCAGAAATTATTGCAAATGACAATTCAGGACTGCTCGATTCTTTAGCTGAAGAGGCTCGCTTTTATACTAACACTAATGAGAGAGTGGGCGTGGATAATGAGCAACAGCTGTGGGGGAATGATGCGTGAGTCATGGGAGATTGAGTCCGGTAAACAACTGAGATTCCTGGGTGAAACTAAATGGTACCTCTGGCGGGGCTTGACGGTTCTTCCGGCTGAAATCGTTACATGCATCCAATACATTTTTTCAGCTATATTTAATATTTCCTTTTTCATTTATACAATAGTAATAAATAAATGAATTACATAAATAAAAATAACAAATTTAATGAATGTATTAAAGCACAAAAATAAAGTATTTGAACAAATTAAAGTAGAAAAACTGAGAATATTAAATATAATTAGTTCTAGAAATAACCATCTTTACTCT
The DNA here is from genome assembly GCA_032359395.1 of Enteromius anoplus. Classification (NCBI taxonomy): domain Eukaryota; kingdom Metazoa; phylum Chordata; class Actinopteri; order Cypriniformes; family Cyprinidae; genus Enteromius; species Enteromius anoplus. Next base: position 20,907,075 of record JAUMHG010000055.1, read on the forward strand.
TTATTTATTGTTTTCAAAAAAGGCATTTGTACAGAAAAAAAAATTAAAATATGTATATAGTATATTTTGAATATTTACCTGGAAAATGATCAAATTAAATTAAAAGCCATTAAATACAATTCAATAAAATACAATTAAATTAAATAGATGTTATATATGTAAAAGCACAAAAATAAATCATACATCACTTTTTTTAAAAGATTATTTTCTGCTCTTCATTTATTATTTTCAAAAGTTTAAAACAAAACATATATTTTAACTAAGTTATGTTTTAAATATAAATGGTGATATTTTAGTTTTTCTTTTTTTAATAATTCTGCAAAAATGTCAACAATTCTGTATTTTTCTGTCAATATGGGGTGCTGTGTGTACATTAATGAGGGAAAAAATGAATTTGAAAAACTATTTTTGCAAATGGCTGAATATAACAAAGAGTGGAAAATAAGGGGGTCTAAATACTTTCCGTACCCACTGTATATAAAGCACTTTTAATTAAGCAGAAACAGTTGAGAAATAAAGTAGACAACTCACTAAATTCTTGTGTATACACACACATGATATTTGGACTGATTTGTGGAGTTGTGTGGGATGTGAAGTTAGACAGAGACTGATTGCAGCTTTAGCATGTGCTGTGGCCCACGCCGGGGCTGATGGTGCCAGTGACAGACAGCGGCGGATCACAGCATCACCATTGTCCCGCAACACAACAGTGCTCTTGTGCCTGGGGCTGTGGGGGAGGGAACATGAACAGCACTGCTCCCCTCCACCAAACACTACAGCACCTCCAGAAATCTCTGCACTACCTACTGTGCACTGCTAGGTGGTTGCTAAGGTGCTCTATGTGGTTGCTAGTGCACTTTGGATGTTTGCTAACTGGATGCCACAATGCAAAATGCTTACTAAGGATTTCTGTGCAGTTGTGAAGTGTTCTGGTTTTAAGGTTATGTGTGGGGTGTTGCTAGTTGCTAGGGCGTTGCTATGGAGTTGCTACGGAATTCTGAATCATTTTAAACTGGCTGCCACAATGCAAGATATTTGCTAGCACATTTTTATCGGTTGCTTAGGTGTTCTGATTGATTTTAATATGTTGCAGTTTGGTTTCTAGGGTGTTGCTATGTGGTTGATAGGGCATTGCAGTGGAATTGAGAATACTGCAGTGGAATTGAAAATTTCTGTTTGAGTGTTCTGTTTTGAAGGTGATGTGTAGGGTGTTGAATACTTCCAAACTGGCTGCCACAATGCAAGATTGTTGTTAGTGCATTTTTATCAGTTGCTAAGGTGTTCTAGGCTGTTTTTACGCAAAAGCATTGCAAAGTTAATCGTAGACCAATTGAGCTGTGATGCTTAGGCTTTCGTTGCTTTTAAGAATCACTGATTGATTTTAGTATGATGCAATTTGGTTTCTAGGGTATTGCTTTGTGGTTGCTATGGTTCTAGGGTGTTGCTTTGTGGTTGCTATGGTGTTGCTATTGAGTTGCTAAGGTACACAGAATAGATTTTACTGTTGCTTAAGTGTTTTAGTATGATGAAACATGGTGTCCAAAGTGTTTCAATGCAGTTGCTACAGTAGGTCTTTTTTGAGTAATTGCTAGCTAGATGCCACAATGCAAAATGTTTTCTAAAGAGCTTCTGTGCAGTTGTTTAGGTGTACTGGTTTTAGGTAAAACTACAGTATGTTACAAATAGAGTGTAGCTATGTGGTTGCTAGTGCGTTGTTATAGAGTTGTTAAAGAATTCAGACTAATTTTAAATTGGATGCCACAGTCTAAGATGGTTGCTAGGGCATTTCTGTTTGTTGCTAAGGTGTTTTCATTGATATTAGTATGTTGCATTTTTGGTTGCTAGGGTGCTGTTGTGTGGTTGCTAAGGTATTTTGAATAGTTGCTATGCAATTGCTATGATATAGCAATACAGTTGCTAAAGTGTTCAGACTGGTTTTAGCATATTTCTATGTGGTTGCTTAGAGCATTATGGATGGTTGCCAACTGAAAATGATTCCCCAACACCGTTGAGTTTATTACAAAAATATATTTTCATTTTACACCATTATGTTTGGCTCCCTATTTAAACAACTGCCTTGTGTTAAACTAACTTAAAAAAGTTTTGTTTTGTTTCAACTCAATATTTTCATTTTGAAAGAACATAAATTATTTTCCTTTTGTAACTAGGATGTGTATTTCCTCTTCCCATCATGTTATTTTAGACATTTTTATTAAGATGATAAGGATACTTGTTAGTGTTTAACACTCTTTTATGGTTGTGTTTAAAAGACCTTCTGCTATGTTAGTGTTTTTTGGGGTTACAGTTGTGGTAAAGTGTAGAGCATGTGCTTAGGAGCATGTGCTAACATGAATCAAAGTTGTTTAAAAAAAATAATAATAATAATAAAAATACTTTGGGCATGCCATGGATGTATAAAAATCATCTCATGTTATGCATAGCAAGTTGGAATTTGCATAAAATTATGTAAATTTAATATATATTTTTTTTTTTTTCAGTGTAGAAGTATGTCTTTCTATTAATTTATTTTCCAGTAAAATGTTTCAGTTTGAGTTCAACAAACATAAAATGTATCAATTTCATTAAAACTATATTTGATCAAATCGATTTGACCCAACTCAATTACATTTTATCACTATCATTTCTTTTTTTGGGGCTACACATATTTATTGGATTGAAATCCTGCTTTAGTATGTTAAGTATTTAATTATTTGTATCAAAAAAGCCACTCCTAATTCTAGTCTTTACATCACTATTCTTGAATGTAATATCTTTTTTTTCACCCATTTATCGTTCACACGTAATTAACCAGATCTTCTCAGAAATAAGATGAAAAATGACTAAAAGGAAAAGATAGATTTCACAGTCTGTAATATCACAGTCATTTATGAGTCTGTGTTTAAACGTCTGGGTTGATCTTTTGTTTTGGTGTCTCACTTGAAAAGCAGCCAGTTCATCAAACAAAAGCCGCTCTCAGCAGGACTGAAACACAATACATTGTTTGGAGGAACAAATCAGATCAGCCTATTGATCCTGTGTTGTTTTATTGCCTCCGTAAATTCTGTTTTTCTTCAGTAATGGTTGTTTCATACAGGCCAATGAACACCTCTGGAAGTTAATTAAGTGAAAAGTGAAGGAATTTGAGTCGTAAAGTCTCCGGCAAAGGGCCGGTGTTTAATCAATTCGCAATGTGCAGGATGTATTTGTCACATTATGCGTTTTAATTTGTCCCTCTTGCACTCTCTTCATATACAGTGCAGATTTATTACAAACTGTAGTCTGTTACTGATTCCAGATAACATGACAAAATTGTCAATTACATTACACATTTTAGGTTACGTAATCAGACTAATTTTAGACTGCTGTTTACCTTCCTCGTTTATCACTTTGATTTAAATAGGATAATCATTTATCATATTAATATAAAAATACAAAGAGGAAGTCTGATTGTATTACCTAAAAAGTGTTACATAATGAATTACATTATCTACAGTACAATGTTTATATCATTTGGAATTAGTAATGGATTATAATTTGAAAGTTCTTTGTGAAATCAGTTACTGTTTAAAAAATTGTTTATTTATTCTGTATATGTAGGCCAAATCGTGGGTTAATTGCACCGCAGCCGCTGCGTCTTTTGCACTGCATGTCGAGTGTTTTATTACCGTCATGTGTCTATCAGCACAGATAAGAGTCAAGCCGGAGCTGTTGACACATTTCATAAAGGCCAAATCACACAAAGGGCTGTCAGACACGGGGCTTCTGTAAGCAAACACACTCCACTGTCACAGTGTTTAATAAGGCTCTCTGTGTTAGGCAAATGCCACCCGTGGAGATCCATCCACACTTCACATCTGGAGGAGCAGAGAGCCTGTTAATGCTGTGAGTCGCCAAACACCAACTGCTCCACATTCTACGGTCTAGCTGCGTATATTACTAGAAAATTGTAATTGCTCACTGACTCCAAATTACATGACAATTGTAATTAGTAATGACATTTTAGGTAATGTAATCAGACTACATTTTGATTACTCTTGAACTAACTTGTCTATCATATTGATTTAAATAGAATGATCTTGTGTATACATAATGAAGTGCATTAAATATTACATTATGTAAAGGTTTCCTTAAATGGGGTTTGAATAGGTACTGAATTTTAAATTAACAACAAAAATAAAACACTTACTAAAAAAATAAATATTGAATTTGTTTGTTTTCCTGCATGTCATGTAAAATTAACTAATGTCATAGAACTGTGAACGTGCAATTTACTTAATTATTCATTTATTAATAGTTATAATAATTAACATAGTAGTACATGGTTAAATAACCTACGGAGTGATAATTCAAATAAAAATTACTGTGTTGATTAGTAATTGATGCAAAGTCCAGTGGTCAAATCCTGTGTGGCTTTTTTAATTCTCTTTTTAATTATAAACTCTAAAAAAACGCTGGGTTATTTTTTTCAACCCAAATGCTGGGTTGAGACCGCTGGGTAAAGACCTTGGGATGTTTTAACCCAATTTTGGGTTAAAAATTGGTCTTGATCCGTAACCCAGCGGATGTTAAAGAGAGCACGCACGTCACGTTAACATCGGATGACGCCACTGTGAGAAGTGGCAATTTTTTTCAGCGTCTCGAGATGGAAGCGAGTAAAATATATTTATGGTAAGTAAAGTTTAAAAATCTAAAGTCATCATTTATTGTTTGTGTGCGGCAGTATTTTGAAATTTCATGGAAGACAGGAATAGTCTTAAAAGAGCTTATATTAAAAAAATACGCTGAGGAGGTTTTTGGCCTCAGAAATTAACGGCCTTACTTAACGGCAGACATACTTTTAATATAACAACAGTAAGTGTCTCTATCATATTTACTTACGATTTTACAATATTTGCACTTTTTGAGGTGTTAATGGACGGTTATTAAAACATTTACATTTAGATTAACATTACATTTTTCACAGTTGAACTGAGTGTTGAAACTAGTTTCCTAAAGAAATCGGCGCTATGTAATAAAGACTATCATAATTATTTTGAGGCTGATGAAGTGATAATTGTTAAAAGTAATGTTGTGAGAACTGGCAACCCCGCGGGTGGATTAGTCTCGAAAGACTCGGCCGCCATTGTGAATGCCAGCTCGAATATAGAAGCGATCTTCCTCGCTTCGTCCAGCGAAGTGATCACAGGTGGCGGATTGTACCAGCTGGCGTGACGAGGCGATGAATGTACTCGGCATGAGCCCTGAAAAAAACTCATTGCTAATCTCTCTGTGACGGATCATTCTGTCACGAAAGAGACGTGAAGCCTTCGAGTTCATGTGCAAACGAGTTTATTTAGGCTCAGGGTCAGGACGGACAAAATCAAAACGCCGGCAAACAGAATC